>JACAXG010000001.1:3411865-3608777 GCA_018881555.1 Amblyornis subalaris
TGCACAAGCACTTGGGAGGGGACACGGCTGGGGCAGCTGACCCCACCTGACCAGAGGGATATCCCACACCACATGGCATCATGCTCAGCATATAGGGCTGGGGGAAGAAGGACGAAGGGGGGACGCTCAGAGTGACAGCATTTGTCTTACCAAGTCACCCGCACATGCAATGGAGCCCAGCTTCCCTGAGGATGGCTGAACACCTGCCTGACCGTGGGAAGTGGTAAATGCACTCCTGGTTTCGCTTTATTTGTGTGCGTGGCTTTTGCTTTTCCTATTCAACTGTCTTTATCTCAACCCACAAATTCTCTCACTTTTACCCTTCTGATTTCCTCCCCCATCCCACAGAGTAGGAATGAGCCAGTGGCTGTATGGGGTTTAGTTGCCAGCTGGGGTTAAACCAAGACRACTGTGTTGATCTTTATCAGAATGATGGTATTTATCCTGAAGAATCAAGGTATCTTGAAATACCGCCCTTGCCTTCCCTTGACATTCACTTCCCTGAAAAAGCTATGGGATTAGACATAAAAAGAAGTACAAAGAATCTTCGCAATAGGTCAGTGATTTAAAACACCTATCATGTACTTTTGGTGGTCGAAATGAATGCTGCTAAAAATTGCATGAACATGATGTGTGGGGATACTGCTGAGTTTTGTTCTTGTCTGTGACAGCAATGCAAAGTATTCAAACTGCCTGACTCCTCTCAAAATGATTCACTCTATTTAACTAAATCTGAAAGAAATTGTGTGGCCATACATGCATAATAGATATTTGTGCATTCAAAAAAATCATGCATATACATTACCTAAAAGGCAAACATACATCAGCCAAGCAAGGCTAACAATGATTAATCATATTCTCATTTCCACCTATCTTCCAAGTTTATATGGTGGCAACATTGCTATTATCTGAAATTGAGCTAAGTCCAGAGCACTGCCTGCTGTGATTATTGATGGGCTGTGTCTTGATAAATTTTTTAACTGTTGATAAAGCCCAGTGCACCCTGAATTTTAATAACACTCAACCTTTCTCATATCTTCATAAAAAGAAAAAAATCCTTATAGGGGCAAGAAACTGCAGCTCATGAGACTGTGCACAAAGACTGATTCGCTAGTCAAACACAGCCGAAGCAGTGAAGGGCAGAAATGTGCTCGATAGAAACGCCATTGCTCTCCTCCAAAGATAATGTAATTGAAGATGTCTACTTTGATCACTATGTGATCTTTGTCTAAGTGCCCTGAAAACATTTTAATGCTTTCACTACCTTCCTGTCACCTGGATGGAAAGAGATGCAATATTGTCCCACTTCACTCGCAGCTGTGTTTGCACAATGGCACAGCAAGAGCAAGTTTCCTTGGTCTGAGTAGCTGTAACTCTGCCCTGCTCTTTCAACAACTTTGTGAACATCCTGGTAGCTTTCTGCAGATTGTCAGCCAAGGACCATCATGTTCCCAGCACTGGCACTGTCCTCATGGATAACTCAGTAGCCTGAGGAAATCCCTTGCTGGAGCTATACTTCCAGTCATCTCTGCACAGTAGTATGGTGGTGAAAGAAAACAAACTGAGCAACTCTGCAGAAGTTTGGAAACATGCTTATGCCTAGTTTTGGCAGATACTGCAGAGCTGGTCTCCTTTCAGACTCCCACAGGTCTTGAGTAACACATTTTGTGCTGACCATATAACATGCTGCAGGCACATCCTTCCCCTATGAGTTTCCCTGTGAAATCCTTTGCAAATTTCATAATTCCCTTCTTTACATCCTGTCTCTGCAAACAATGTCAGAGGGCACGTAAATAACTTGCCATGGGTCAGGGACCATGACTTTACACAGTGAGGATGTAGGCAGTCTGCATACCTAAATGAAAAATAACAGCAGCCTATGTATGTGCCCAAGATGCATCAGACCACGGCAGATTTTCAGAGGATAGACTTACCCTGAGGCAATGCAGGTTACTTCTGGAACTCAAAGTATTGTGGGAAAGTATTACTATGTCCTTCCCATGGTTTTGAATTTTTTTGGAGGCCTTTCTGAAGCATGAGAGATTGAACAAGACTGGCTTGATGCAACTGTTCATCCACCACTGTCCTGCAGGCTGTGGACACATGATCTCTGGCTCCTGTGGGAAAGGACCATTGTAGGTCTCTTCCAACTGAAATAGTCTATTCTATTCCAAAAAGGTGCCTAGGCTAAAAATTGGTGCTTGTCTGTGATTCCCCTGGTGGATTTTCTCACAGGCCCTGATCCTCCAAACTCTGTCACCATGTAGCAGGGCACTATTCATGCATCTTCTTTCTCCTGGACAGAAAAGTCATTCCCCAAATTCATGTGTTTTCGGGCCAAATTCCCTCAATTCCAGAAATCAGAAATGAACCTCCATTTTCCAAAAATGAAAATGTAGAGATGCAATGATCCTACATAGTATGCAGCCCCAAGATCAGATGGCAGCTTTGAACATTCTTTCATGGCACATTGGTTTTGCAATATCAAGTAGAACTCATAAGAAACTTTCCAAATTGTCATAACTCTCTTTTTCCTTTTTTTTTCCCAAGGGAGTTCAAGAGTGACACCCCACTAAAAAGCTTAGCTTACTTCAAAGCATTTTATCTTCCCCACATTTCCCAGCAATATAAGCTAACTCCATCTAGCAAAATGAAGTATGTCTTTAGCAAAAATAGGAATTTCCCTTTGCTCTTCATTAATTATCTGAATCCTAACCAAAGAATCCAGTGGTTTGTGTAAAATGGGGTAGTGATTGTGATTTGAACTCTATTTCTACACAGCTGGAGAACATCTTCTCTTTTCCTCATCCAAAAAAATAAAAGAAAAAATCAGAAATGCCATCTCTTTTCTCCTGCTGTTTGTTTCAACAATCACTCCCATTTGTGATAATGCTAGCTGACTTCTTCAGCAGGGTTCAAACAACACGGCTTCGGCTAATTTCATTATTCACAACGCACTTATAAACTCTACTCTATTCAGATAACAGGATAGGGTTGTTACAAAGTATTTATTTAGCCCTCTAACATCTATAATGCCATGATGGCATAGGACCAGCATGGATGAATCTACGTGACCCCAGTTCCTGGCACAAGAGTAAAAACTGCCAGGGGACGGAAAAAAGTGTTGCCAGAATGTGCTCCTGTCCAACAAAGAGTCCTAGTCAGCAGGTTTTTTTGTAGAAGTGTCTCTGAAGAGAAGATATGTTTCTGAAAATGACTGAAGAGGAGAGGTAATATTAATTTTTCTGTAACTTTTTGATCTATCAGTAAGTATTTCACCTCTAAATTTTCATGTGTGCTCAGCATTCTGGTTTAGATTAATTAAAAAATAGCATGTATCTGAATGAGCTACTGTGGTAAATAACAGGGACAGCAGTCTAGATCCCCTTGTATTCCTCTTTTCTCAAAAGCACAGTGTTCAGGGGAGGATGCACTTTAGATTGCTTGGTCCATGGGGAATGGAAAGGGCATGAAGAACCTGGACAACAGTTCCTACACCAAAATTCAGGTGCAAGTATTTAAAAAATGGTCCAAACTCAAAGCAAGTGTTTAAACACAATTTTTAAATGTTTTGTCATGATTGCCTCATTTTTAGGATTTTTTTTCTTCCAGAATCTGTTACTCCACTAATGTTTTTAGAGATAATTTTTGCATTTTTCACAGTTTAGGATTACATAGGTATGTTAGAGAGCTTTTTGTTGTTTTGTAGAAAAATACAGTTCGCAGATCTGTTGGAAAAACTCAGCTTCTCTATAGTCACTAAAGAGGATTGTGTTTTTCTTAGGTCACAAATTGTATTCCTTCAGCACTGTTGAAATTAGGAGAACACTTAATTCAGCTAAAGATATCCTCCTAAGGTAACTTTTCTGTACTGAGCAGAACTGAATAGAATTTTAATGCTGAGTGTAATGTAAAATGAAAAAAAATTAATTCTAATGACTATTTTTCCCCTCAAATATGCATGCGATAGTGGCATATTTCTCCAAGTCTAGCTCTTTTCCAAAAATAAACAAACAGTTTCACACAGAATCTGCTTCGAATTCCAAAGGTGGTGATGGAAAAGAGAGGAGAGGACTAAATACCGCACAGTTTTGCATAGAATTGGTTGGAGACTTTCTAAGAAAAATAAAGCCATGTCATTAAGGATTTCTGCCCTTGAAAAAGGTATATATTTCCAGCCATTTTTGAATTTTGCTTGTGTCCCAGACACCTCCAAGTCTTAATACATTGATTTTGCAGGACAAGGGTTTTTTAAACATGTTTTAATAACACCATTCAGTATCCTGGTAGGCTAATAAAGCCTAGGAACATAGGAAGCATAGGAACAAATAATAAAGCATAGGAACAAAATCATAGACTGAGATAAAGCAAGAGTTTTGTACCTGAGCAAATATTTCCACACAGCCAACTCATTTAACCCACCAGAATTCAAATTTCCCCTGTGTCCAGAACAGCTAATAGTGTGACTAATTCAAAATAATTTTCACTAACCACACGAACACTGCAATTTGGTTTCAGAATAACTGAGATAGTTATGTGTGAGTGTCCAAAAATTACTATTTATTACTACAAAACCATACTCACATGAGGCAATTGCCTTGAGTTGGACAGGGTACAGTCTCATACAAGGTATTAGGAAACAAAGCTGAAAGTAATGATGTTAATAAGAACTGAGACAATAAACCTGACATTCGACAGACATGCCATTTAAACTTATTTTCTTTTCTGCAAGATAACAATGCCACAAGAGGATGAAAGAGGTGACATTAGTGGGATGTGGGAGTTCAGAGTTCAGACTTCTCATCATAACTTTCCTAGATTTATTTACATCATGGGAAAATTCAGGACCACTGAAGGTCACCTAGTTCAATTTCCTCCTCAAGCAGTGTCAGTTACGAATTAAATCAGACCAGGTCACCCACGAGTTTATCATGTTCTACATTGTTCTACGTTGACAGAATACAGTGTATAAGCATAAAGAAAAAAAAAAATCTAATTGAAAAATTAGATTCTAACAAACTAAAAGAACTTCAAACCCAGCAAATCATGCCAAAAATTTTAAAGCCTCAATTTATATTAAAAGGGATGTTCTTTAATGGCTGCTGCCTCTGAAATAATTTTGTGGTGTTGCCAATCGCCATTACTTTACTGGCAGTGATGGCAGGTCCTTTGCTGTCTGGGGCCTGAGGTGAAGACTTAAGCTACTTTTTTTCTATGCTGTCCAGGATCAGCTGTCGATGAGATGCAGCTGAGTGGTGTTTCTTGGGAAAACAGCTTGAATGACGCTTATGGAACAAGAATGAAAGGAGAAAATTACATCAGAAATGCAGCACTTAGAAAGCTTCTAGCAGCAGTGTATGGCAGTTCTGATACTATTCAAATCCATGCTGCCTAGGGAAAGACCAGATGCAAGACATAGAATCCCTACCATGCTCGTTTTGTAGAGCATGGGGATCTGAACCATGAACTTGTGCTGATTCAGGATTTGAGGGGTTTCTAGGAGGTGCCCCATTTCCTACTTGGGCCACAACCGACCAGGATTGGCCAATCTTGCAAAGTCTTGCAAAATAAATGTTTAACTTCTGGCACTGTGCTCTGAGAAATTACCAGGCTTAGTTATGGGATATCAGAAACCTAATTCAAAACCTGAATTTCCAATTTTAGCTCTCATTTGTCCTCAGCTTAAAGCCAAATGCCTGTCCAACTTTAATCTAGCTGAAAATTTTACCTTTCTTCCAAACCTTTCAGTATTGTATCCACTCCTGAAATACAAGTTCTAGTTTCCTAAACTTGCAGCAATGATGTTGGTTAAAACATGTGTTAGGTATTTGCTATTCAATCCTTCAGGGTAAGCAGATCCTACAGCATTCACCCTGAGTTTTTTGAACACAGCCTTCTTTTGTCTGCCCTTAATGCAGTCCTGCAGCTTTTTGCAGCTCCAAGGATGCAGCAGGTGCCAGCTAATGGTTTCCCCTTTCCCACTACATGTGGGAAACATGTAAGTCTCCTTAATGAAAGTGCTGTGTTCTGTGCTATCACAGGGGATAGAAGTAAGTCTCACTTCAGCCTGAAGCATTTCTTTCGGACATAATAAGGCATCTAAAAGTCAGGCTTTCAGACTCCAGCAAAAAGCATCTTTGTGTTACCACTGTTCTCTCGCAGCAGCTACAGATGCACAGTTAGTCCTGACTGCTCACACACCAGGCATTAAAATCCTACCCTGTGTGCAGATGCTTGCCTCGGGGAAACAGTATGCATCACCCAACCTGGATTCTGCTGGTGAGTCTGACCAGTTTGACCAGTGAGAACCACCCACACTGTCACTGAGCCAACAGATAAAATCCCATGCTGTCTCCCTTTGCCATGTCTGAGCAGGGGGCACCCAGACATGGGAAAAGCAGCAGAAGGACTCAGCAGAGGTGATAACAATAGCAGAGGGTGGCTCTCAGGCCGTCCAGCTATGCACTTTCTGAAGCATCAAGCACTTCTACAGTGAGAGGTGGGAAGAATAAGTGCCATACTTTTCTCTGCTGCACATTGGTATAATAGAGGAAGGGATTTTTCTGTTAGCTCTCACTTCACTTTCTTGACAGGCTGCAGCTGTGGTAATGAGTTGATTTCAAGGTGAAAGAGGTGTCTAAGAGCTTTTGAAAGCCTCAGTGAACCCTTATCTGCCTACCCTCAAAAATGCAGCCCAAGGTCATGGGGCCACCAAACCGGCAGACTTCCTCTGGAGTTCACCTCTGAACCACACTCATCAAGTGCCTTTTCTGGGGAGCTTTGTGAGTGTTATGCACTGTTAGGGTGAAACCATGGTGATCCTGGAAAAAGCTCTGTCCTACACAACTGCCAGCTCCTCAACTCATTTTCTGTTAGAAAACACATATTCTTCTAGCTGGAGAAAGTAGTTATAAAGTAGTGTGGTAGTAGAAATGAGTAATAAATTGTGTGCATTTGTCAAAAAGTGGAGCTTTCAGTTTCCTTGGAAACTGAACATTTTGTGGGTTTATGGTATTGTACTCAGCAGAGACTGGCTGAGTCCTGTGTGAGTATGTACATGGCCACAAAGGCCAGGCTCTCTTGGCTGAAGGTTTCAGTATCTATTACATGTTTGGTAAAATACAGCTAAAAGGATTTCTCTGACTGGGCAACTCAGAAACCATAATGATGGGAAATATTTTTTTCAGCAAAAGTAAGTGCAGTTAAAGGATGAGAATATTATTTGAAATCTTCTCTGCTTAGTCACCTATGAACTTTGTATTTTATTTTATTGCAGAACGAAACGGTGGTCAGAATTCAGGTTCGATAGTTCTGTGATCCTCCTCTAAGCAGCCAAAATACTAGCCAAACCCACTCCTTTCATCTCTGGACAGAAACAAAACCTGAGACTTAGTAATTACAGCATAACCATACTGTAAGAAAGACAAAAAGTTATTCTCATTAAAAAAATATTTAAGAAATTGAAAATAGTAAAATCCTCAGTTGGGGACAGGACCCCAAATGCCCCCATCAGGGCCTCCAGACTCACAGCATTTTTCCTTATAAATCCCCTTCACTTACAGTTATCCAACAAGATGGGTCTAGCCCGTGGATTAAGCATTTGCTCAGAACTACTCCCTCTTAGGCTGTAACACCTAAAAGCTGTCAGCAACACTTGTCACCAAATACTCACTCTACTCAGAGCCATAAATACATTCAGTTTTAACAAGGGCCAGCAGTAGTTTGGGAACATTTCTCTGGGCGCAAGAGCACTTTTCTCCAGTAGCTGTGGAGCCCATGGTGTCAGTTTTTCCAGGCACCATGTTAAAGCCTGAAAAATACAATTTTTTTTTTCTGTTTGTCTTGGTCCATTGATCTGCCATGTAGTGTTTCAGCCCAGTCTGCAGGAACATTGTGAACTGGAGGTTTCAGTGAAATTAAGATTTTTAAGCTTGAGGGGCAAAGCATATAGTTAAAGGATGTGACAAGGGCATCATATCACACAGAATCACAGAATATGCTGAGTTGGAAGGGACCCACAAGGATCATCAAATCCAACTCCTGACCCTGCACCATTCCCAAGAGTCACACCCATGTGCCTGAGAGGATTGTCCAAATGCTTCATGGACTCTGCCAGGGTTGGTGCTGTGACCCTGGGGAGCCTGTTCCAGTGCCCAACCACCCTCTGGGTAAAGAACCTTTTCCTAATATCCAATCTAAACCTTCCCTGACACAACTCCAGGCCGTTCCCTCAGGTTCTGTTACTGGACACCATAGACTCAACAAAAAGGAAAAAGGCCAAAACAAAATTAATTTCCAATCTCCTTTTGGCTAAGATATGGATATCCCAATCCTTTGCACATTATTTCTGGTTTAAGAAGTTTGTCACTGCTCCATCAGGAGTAGACTGGATATCTGTTCATGATGGCCCCAACAGTCCTGGAGCAGAGATCTTAGAGGAAAAATGACGACAATTCTCTCAGACCCAATCCAAACATACATGACACCTTTTGCACTACATTAAGAGGAAGGAGAGAGAGAGAGAGCATGAAAGAGAGAGTGAGAGAGAGCCTCCAGCTTCCAGCTGCAAAACAGATGTTTCGCGTGCAGCGTGGACACAGGTGTGAGGACTTAAAACTGGAAAACAATAAAGTTTAAAGGGAACATTTGTCCAAGTAAATTGGGGGTGTGGAGATTGGTAGACAACAGATTTCTGACATCCTGGAAAATTCTTGCAAATGATATTGTGTCCATCAGGGTTTTAAGATTATTACTAGCTTATGCTAGCTAACCCAAAAGGACCACATTATTTACTGAAAGCTGTTGCCAGGGGCAGTGCTCTGGGATGATTGCACAGCTCTGCCTGTTCAGCCAGACCTGTCAGGTTCATGCAGTCATGATTCCCCTCCTTCTGGACAGAAGTCACATGAGCAGTGTCATCAGGGTGTCAGGAGCTGTGTGAGAGAGGGGACCTGGTGACAGCTCTTATGCCTGAGAATAAGAAATCCATGAAGCTTTTCGCACCATCCTCACTTCCACCAAAAACCAGTCAGGCCACACCTGGGAGGAACTGTGACTTTATTTAAGGGAAAAGCTATTGCTTTCAGTTGGGTTTCATTTACAAGGCTGTCCTCTCTGGAGACTTAGCTAGAAACACGAACAGAAATCAAAGCGAAGAGTCTTGTGCAAGTCCCTATAATGACAGGGAAGGTGGTTGTCACCCAGCCCCTGGTAGGGGTGAGCAGTGCTTCGAGGTGCTCCTCACAAGGTAGGAGCACCCACCCAAACCATGCACACTGCTTTCCTAGTCCTTCTCTCACCAGCAAGCATTGCCAGAGCAAGAGAGGCTCTACCACTCACTGCCACAGACAGAGGAAGAGGTTTGCCAGGGCATTTGATAGTGCTCCAAACTGAAAAAGGCATAGGAAAAAAGAAAATCCTACAAAGTGTTTTTAAACAAATAAATTGAGCAGGATGTGAAGAAAAGGTGAGCTTGCTTTTTTTCCTCCAGGAGAGCATTCAAAAGACCCACTGGGCCAAGTAACTAAATTTCCCTCTCCTCTAAATGCAGCATTGAATTTCATGATATAAAACTTCGTATTTTTCCTTCTTGTGGATAACTCTGTGTGGCATTAAATTGGTTAACAGTCCCTGCCAGCAATCCTTGCACTGCAGGTGGCACAGAAATGTCAATTTTAATTCAGCATTTTATATTCAATAAAAATTCAAAGCTCATGTATGGGAGAAAGTTTTTCTTGAGCAAAGAATCAGCAAAACTTGTGGAGGGATAGTGTCAAGATGTGTAATGTGGCCCTGAAAATTAGTCTCTATTGTATATGTTTATTATGTATGTATAAATATTACATATGTTTACACATGCACACAAAAAATTTATTTCCAACATTAAGGTCATTATGTTACAGACATTTACACTTCCAAGACTGATTTAATCCTCTTGATGTTGTTTTTGTCAAGTCTTACAGTGTGCTTCAGAAGCTGTCAGTGTCAGCTGAATGATGCCGTTGAACCAGTTTCCAAGATGAATTCAAATATTCATGTGTGAGAGGAAAACTGAGATTCAAAGTCAGTTTCTAAATTACAAGATGATAGACATTTCTTTTCATAAATAGTCTGAACATTCCTGCCAGAGAAGAAAACCAAAGGGGAACTGATAACCTCTGCTAACATTTTGGACCTTCCCTTGATGCCACATTTGGCTGAGGATGTTCATCAGAATTGTGAGGTGGATTGACTCAAGTTTCCACCACATAGGCAGTCTTTTTCCTAAAGCACTGCAGATCAGAAGCCTCTTTAGTAGGTGGTTTTAGGCCAACTCAGTGTAGTAATGCAGAGGGCTGCACAGGTGCTGGTGCAACTGTGAAATGAGTAATGAGTTTTCTTTAATGCACAGAATAGGACTTTTCCCATCAGCTTAAGTGGTTTATTCATGTGCATTAGGCATTTTGTCTACCAATGCAGTCAAAAACAGTAATAATGAAGCATGGTGCCTGTTGTATGAAATGATGTGGTTTGAGCCTTGCCTGCCACCATGTTTACATGCTGCCAGGAGCATCTCTTTCAATCCTGCCTTTTCTATTCCTAGCATTTGATTTTCTTTTATCAGCTTGTCTAGAAGAGCAAATGAGCTTTCTTCCTCTTCACGCTGCTTCTTCTTAGCTGATGTGTCCTCTCTTGGCTCAAGGGCCTCTCATGAGTGCTGACAGAAGTTCACATACAAGAGGGATTATTGTCCCAACTCTTCTGCCTCCTCAGTCTTCGAGGGTGCAGTGGGCAGGCTGTGTGGCATGAGGCTATGTCGGTGCTGTAGTCAGTACCTTCAGAGCTTCCAGAGGGTGGAAATCTCTGAGATCCTTGTCTTCCCTCTTTTATTGGGCAAACAGGCAGCATCTCCAGTCCTGCTTTTATCTTCACATGACTGAATAACACAACCTATGTGAAGGCATTTGTCAGTCTTGCACATCTCTTTCCTTTCTCCTTCGAGCTATAAACCCAAGATGACAGTTTGGAGTGTGTTTCTTTTGAGCAATGAATTTACAAAAATTCTTTTCTTCTTTCCTGGCAGTGACTCAGCCCTAGGGAAATAAAACAGTGCAAGTAAACTTTGAAAATAATTTTTCAAAGATCCCTAAAAACATGATATGTAGCAGATTTTTGGCAAATTTTTATTGTCGTCGACATGCTTCCGTGGCATTGTCTTTGCAGGGTAAAAGACTTGATTTGCAAGTGAGACACGTCTGCAAACTTAGCATGCTCAGGTGGGAAACTTCCAAACATGAGTCTTGGGGCTACTCCAGAAGGTCCATTTTTTAATTTCTACTCAGCTTGGAAAGCTTCACAGCATGTCAGAAATCTCAAATAATGAAGAGGTCCCTTATACCTTGCTGAAGGTATCTCTGCCTTACCATCTGTGGAGTGAGGCTGGCAGAGTTTATTGAGTCATTGTGTGTGACAATAAGGCGATACAGAGTTCCCAGGCAGGTGCAAAGGAGAGCTCGTTTATTACAAAAACGAAGCCTTTTTAAGCAGTTAGCCATTATCAGAATACATASCATTGAAACACAACAAACAATAATTCAACCAGTCACCATAAGCCACGAGGTGATCACGTGAAAGTTATGTAACTTGTTTTCTCTACCTCTAAGTTAGCTGAGCTCGTTCCCAGAGGCCTTTTTACTTAGCTGAAGTAACAGAAGTAAACCATGATTTTACAAGAGTAACAAGGCCTCCATTTCGCAAAGTTTTACCTATCCGCAACAATTGTATAAGTGTATAGGCATCCTGTTTCGGCTTTTCTGTTTTGTTGCTTCTGAATGGCTACAAAAAGTTAGATGGACCAGGAAGTGGAAAAAAAATTCACACACCTTCCTGCAACTCAAGTGGAGGCAGCGTCTGATGACAAAGATTATAGCTTAATATAACATTTGACATGCACTCACATCCATGAGTGCTTCAGATTAGGGCTTGAGCATCAAACCAGTGACTCAAAATCAGAAAACAAACAGACTGTATTTATAAACATGGTTTATAATCCCATTGTGCAAAGTGATTACTACATTACACAGATGACCAGATGCTTTCATGAGTGAGCGTCCCAAATGAGACAATTCCCTTCCCCACAGGGCAATCCGACAGGCCTAATTCTGAGCTCAGGTTGGTTTAGATGGATATGTTTCAGTGCATGTCCTAATCCACATCACTGACACCAGAATGAAGGTCCAGATTTTTTATTTTCTTTCTAATGCTTTTAAAAGCTTTGTGTAAAATGCTTGTAGAGTAAGCAGGCAAGATTATGCTTTGGGAATCTTTAAAAACCTGCACCCCAGTTCTGCATCTCCAAGGAGACCACCAAACTTAACTTGGTTTGTAACCAACAGTGAAACAGGAGGATACAGAGTGGTCACAGGAAGAAATAACCAGCTTCCACTCCTGTATTCACTTCATTTAAAAGAGCAACAAGACCTAGAAGGTGTGCTTGTCAAAAGCCAAACCAGGATGTCTGTTTTCCAACTGGTACATTTCAAAATCAAGACAACTCAGCACTGAACAAATGAACACTGCAGCAGCCTGAATTCTAAAATACGTTATTGGGTGCCTGGGGAGAAATGTTCATTCCCTGCTGGAATAAGTTGGTCTAACTCTAGCAGAGCAGCAAACATGAAAAAAGGAAAAAACCTTTTTCCCTCTGAAATTGCAGCCTGAACGCCAAACAAAAATCCACTTGGAGTCAAAGCTCTGAGGAAAATGGGCTTCATGTGGACTTTAACAAAAACTCTTCCTGCACACAAAAAAACGAACATCACAGTATTAGCAGTAACTGTTTCTTTGAAGACTTTACCGTAAGTAAAGACCAAGAAAGTCATCCGGTTAAACTGACGTGCTGGAGAACTCCTGGCGTCATTTACACAATGTTATGCCTAAGATGGTTGTTAACAAGAACAGCAGCAGGAAGATTCAGGTAGACACATGGAGCAGATTTGCATACACTGGAAAGCAAAAAGTGCAACTGCCATGGCATGACATTTATTATTTATGCTTTATAGGCTTACTTTTGTTTTAATACTGCTGTATGTTTTACAAAGCACATGGACACACCTCTGCAGTAGCACAGGACTGCCTGCAATAAGCTTTCTAAACGGCGTGTTTGAACCCTGTCCCCCATGTTAATGAACTCCGAGACGAAACCCCTCCGGCGCTGCGCGGAGCCGAGCGCCGAGCATCCCTCGGGCTCCTCCCCGCGGGCGCCGCCGCGCTCCCGCCTCCCGCCCGGAGCGGGGCCGGCCCGAGCCCTGCTCACCCGCCACTCACACGCAGCGCGGACCTGCCCTCCTAGTCGGCACCGGCACCGCTCATCGGGGTTGTCCTGTGCTGAACTCCTCTCTTTTGCCCGTGTTTTTTGGTTTTATAATCAAAGAATAATAGAATAGTTTGGGGCAGAAGGGACCCTTAAAGGCCTTCTAGACCAACCCCCCTGCAATGAGCGGGGACATCTTCAACTCGATCAGTTTGCTCAGAGCCCCCATCCAACCCGGTCGTGGATGTTTTCAGGGATGCGGCATCTGCCACCTCTCTGGGCAACCTGTGCCAGTATTTCGCCACCTTCATTGAAAACAAAACTTCCTTCTATCTTCTGTCTCAGGGCTTTAGTAAGGGCTGGAGTTAGGTAGCTGCTAGTGAGCAAACCTGTATTAGTCATAGATTTGCACCACAGCCGTGCTGACAAGGACTTGGGGGTGAACGTGTCACTTTACAGGCATAAAGAAAGATGGAAAAAGGAGGTGGGTAGGTGTAGGAATGGCTGGTTTCCCTTCCCTCACCTCCCGTGGGTGTCCCCAGGGGTCTGTGTTGGAGGGTTGCAGAGCTAGGACATCATTTGTGGGTGGTGGAGCACTGATCTTCCACCCCAGGAGCTGCAGTAATTCACAACAGTTATTTAAGATTTAAAGTTGTTTTTAACTTTTTCTAACAGCATTCTCAGAAGATCTGGATAAGGATTCAACACTGGAAATACGGAGATACATTGATTTTTTCAGAGGTGAAATGTTCAAAAACAGAATTCAGGGAAGCTCACTGGCAATTCTGGGGGCATAAAGGCTTTTATTCTCCCCACACTGGAAATTTATGGAAAACAAATAGGTAATCTATACAACTGGAACAACCCCCCTCCATACACACACATTGCTGAATGTACAAACCCTGGTCCTGTATTTGAAAGGCAACTTGCATTTTTAACTGTAACTATTGGTGAAACACAATATTCTTCCTCCCCACTACAATTATTGCTTTGTTTATACCTCTAGGCTATCTCAGCTACCAGAACACTAACACTATGTAAATAACATCAAGTACGTTGCCAGTCACCTAAAGACACGGGATCTACAAAGGTTGATGCTTTGGCAGATCTTTATACTTGGCTGATTAATCACTTGAGTTCAGTAGCAGTGGTGAGTGTGTGATGCCAAGCTTAAGCATAAGTCTTTACTAGAGTGAGACCCTGGATGGTCAGGAACATTATATAAATGTACAAAATGACCTTTTAGTCCCCGGAGATAGAAATTTAACAGCAGTGTTTGACTGAACCCGTACTGAATGCCTTGCAATAGAGAGATGACAATAGTATACTGATGAAAAAGAGGAAAGCATTGACCTTAAGTGTCTGTGAGAATCTGTAGATAACTCCATGACCTGCAGCTTCTGAAGAAAACAGTATTTCAAACACAGGGCAAAATAAGATGAACTCTGGCATCAGCAAAACAGAGATTAAATGCTTGAAAAGACAAAAAGCCTGTGCTGGCAGTACAAAGGAAATAAGCTGGACAATAATCAAAATTCAGCTTGGCTGAATACAGGAAACATTACTGCAATCTGGTACAACCTGTAAGAGACAAGTTTTCCAACTCCCTTTTTTAACAATTAGAGGGATTCAGGAGTCATATAACAGCTGATCAGGGCTTTTTTTTAGGTGAGGCCAATAGAGAAATGTTAACACTCACATTGTTTGCAGCTTCATTGCTAAGTGAGTAGTTAATGAAGCAGTGAACTTCTGCACAGTCAAGCTGCTGTGCACTACTGTGCTACCTTGATTGTATTTTCCAAATTGCTTGAACTGCATGAGTGACTCCAAAGCAAGCTTGTGTTAAAGAGAATCACCTGGATTCTTTTTTTATACAGACCATGCTAGACATTCATATCAATTCACTTGGTGATGCTCATTTAATGTCTCATTCCTCCTTCATGAGCAGAGCTCCTGGCCCAAAGCTGTTCATGCTCTCTGTGTCTCTGTGAGACCAGACTTATGTAACTACAGATAAAAGCCCTTCCTCACTAAAGACTGAAATAAAGTTGTGCACCATCAGCATAAAGTGATAAGTACTAACAAGTGAAAGGAGACAGCTCAGAAGAAGAATAGTGTTTAAAAAGGGAAGAAGACAAAATTCATCAACCAGATGCTCACGGAAAACCAGATTAATCGGTGAGGCAAAGGATGTCTCCACAGTTTAGATGAGAGCAGAAATCACCCAAGGCCCCCCCGGTACCCTTAGGC
The DNA here is from genome assembly GCA_018881555.1 of Amblyornis subalaris. NCBI lineage: Eukaryota > Metazoa > Chordata > Aves > Passeriformes > Ptilonorhynchidae > Amblyornis > Amblyornis subalaris. The sequence goes on from JACAXG010000001.1 coordinate 3,427,407, forward strand.
AGAGGTGCTTGTGGTCCGTTTCACAATGCAACACAGTTATACTGCTGAAATAAGACAAAAAGACATAAATATTTCTGATCTATTAAGGGAATTTACAGTTCTAAAGATCTCCCTTTCAAACAGTCATGCCTCACTCTCTCATTCACACTTCCTGGATTCTTTCTCTGGACAGAAGAGGTAGGAAAACAGTGTTTCTGGAAATGATTTTCAGGACTATGGTAGTCTCGTTATTGTAACTACTCAAATGTAATCTGAAATACACTTCAGTTTCATGGGATCAGGTTCATAGATTACAGGCTGATATGGTAAGGTAATCCATGACAACAAAAAGTAAAGAAATTTCCACAAGGAACTGTGAGAACTGAACTCTCTAGATGGTCACTAAAGCTACAGACATCTGAAAGCTTCACATGAGGGAATACAGATAAAAATAAAATGGAGATATATTCAGGTCATGCTTAGCTGATGAAGTAAGCCTTGCTTTGTGACATGGTGAAAAGGTCAGTATCACATCTGAGTTATGTACTCTGTTATTTCACATGGCAAGCACAGGTAGTTTTTACTGGAATATATACTACCTGCCTTCTCCAATGTTCCCCATAATGGGAAGAGTCTTATCAACCTTTGAAAAAAACCAGGCTTTTAATGCTGTTTATAACTATTTATAACTATTTATAACTATGTCTATGGGCTATTTATAACTCACGAGGACCATACCAAGTGTAGACTTCTGCTTTTCACTTCTAACCACAGATGTGACTCTGCCGAGTGCCACTGCATGAGAAGTTGTTTGGAAAAACAGATTATCAGAGCTCTTTGTGAGGATTTAATGGAAGAATAATGATGATGAATAAATATCACTTAATGGCTGTCTCATTTCTTGGCATTCTGTCGTTCACATCTAGAATTGGTAAAAAAAATGTGTTAGCTCAACTGGATTGGCGGGTGGAAGTGGGAGGGAAGATAGAGACCACAGCTGAATGAAGGAAAAATACAGCAGAGTATATTTTTTCCCTTTTTTAATTGCCACATACCAAAAAGCACAAAAACAAAACTCAATCCCAGATAAAACTTTTTTAGGTCAGCCTTCAAGGTTTTTCTCAGGCAAAAGAAAAATCAATGTTTCAGTTTTCTTGTTCTCTTGTTACCATTGCTTTCAGAGGCAGATCAATTTTAAATGAAAAYAGCGCTCTCTTGAAATGAAATGAGAAACTTTTTATCTAGAATATGTCAAGCTAAAAAGGCTGATATTTTTCATTATTAAAATGTCTAAGTGAATGCTTCTGCTTTTTCGTATCTTCCCCCATTTTTTTCCAACTAAAATTATTGATTCAAGTTCAGAAACAACTGGTGCCTATGATATGTCTACAATATTTGCACTTCTTTTTGCCCAGACTAAAAGGGTACATGCCAGAACCTGAGTGCCACAAAGAGCCCCGTAGCCAGCTGCTGAGCCCACCCCCAGCTAATAGAGGCTGCCCACCAGCAGACATCTGTGCACAAGAAGCCACTGTGACCCTCAGGCTTGGTGAGGAAAAAGACAGTGAGAAGGGGAAACACAACACAGCTGCTTTTGAACCCCCTTTCTCTTTGCAAAGCTATCAGTAACTGGAAGGAACATAAAAATCCCTAACTTTGACTCCAGAATTGCAGAGTTGCTAAAATAACTTTGCTTTGGCTAACAAGCTGAGAAGCTTTTAGGGTCAAAATTAACACAGAATTAACAGCCTTTTTTTCTTTCTTTCTTTTTTTTTTTCTTTTTTTTCCCTAACCCTTCATTTCAACTTCCACAGTACCTGCAGTAAGATTTTCTCTCAGTGTCAGACCAATAGTATTCCTTCTCCTCGCGTGCTGAGGAGCCCAAAGCACCGTGTGCAGATCAAATTACCTGTACTGGATCACATCACATGGCCCTTTTTAACCAATGGAATTGCTGTCCACCTCCCAACTCCTACAGGATGAGGAGTTTCCTAGACTGTCTCATAGAGGCAACAAAGCAAAAATCCTGGTGAGAAGGGGCAGAAGGCTTGCCAGGACAGACTTCTGCTACTTCTGCAAGCAACCTGAGGGATTGATCTTTGTTGACTCACATGTGCACTAAGCTCCTCAAGCTCCTTTTCCCACTCTTCTCCCTGCTTAAACTCAACATCTCAAATGCTTTCTGTTGACTTTGGTAGGAATGACTCTATTTTGCAGCAATAAGGGGTGAATACACCTCCATGTTGACTCATGGAACGTGCACAACACTTATGAATCTCTGCAACTTTAATTCTTCACTTTGAAAAAAAAAGAAGGTTCAAATCACAGACTTGCACACTAACTGAGCACTGAAACTGCCTTTAATTCTGACTTCCACTTAACACTGACAAATTAGTTGAGTTCTTGCAACTTACATGAGGTTTCATCAGAATATAGCCAAATATTCAATTAAGGGGGAGGAGGCATCATGCAGAACTTTGAACACTGTGATCAATATATTAAAGAACAGGGAGCCTTTGAAGATGAGCTGCTCTAATTAATCTACTTTATTTTGCATTTTGCTTGTCTCAGAAAAATGTTATTTCACTTCCAGTCTTTTCCTATAACTAACCCTGCACCACCATGGAGAGACTGGATAAGTGACTCCCCTGAGATGATACTCAACCCTCCATTTCTGAGATACTCTAATGAATGAGCTAACCTTTGAGCAGCAACCTGCAAACAAAACCAAAACATATTTGTCTCTTTTGCAAATGCATCCAGATTATTCTACATTTATAGGCAAAAGCAATCCTTAGATTTTTCTGTTTTCCTTAAAGCACTTACTGATGTTGTACCAGGCAAGCCTTGGTCTACTATAACATGCCAGACTGGGAATCCATTACAACACAACGACTAAATATATGCTAGTAGCAGATGTGCTCAGTGGCTTGGGAAAAATAGATGTTGTGTTTAATTATGTGACATAGTAAAACAAAGCAGAAACAAAATCACATGTGCAGTTAATGAAGGCCAGGAAACTTAGATTATTAGATTAATTTATTAATTATTATAGATCTATTTATTAATTATTAGATTTAAGAGTATAATAGTAAGCAAGTATTTTGCTCAGATGAGACCATTTGCTGAATTCAAATCACTGTTAAATCTGACCAGTCTGTCTGGATCCTACACTTTATAATACTTAGAATCAAAGTTTAGAACATTAGGGTCAGAATGTCTGAAGTCAGATTCAAATATCTCCAGAGTGGAGTATAAGTAAATGGTTTAAACTTGCAGCCATCTGTGGTAAGGGTTATCGTCCCTTGACTCTAAAGGGAGAGAGCAATTACCAGTAGCCCTCAGCAATTATGAAATGCAGGGTGATGTTACTTTACCACTGCAGGCTTCAGACACCATTAAATACACCTACATGACACTACAATTATGGGATCCCCAAATTGTGTCCTATGCTGCACTGGCAGCCCTCAAACTCTTCCTGTGCAGCCTGCAAAAGGATGTCAACATACGAGGGATGGCAAGAAGGGAGCACACACAGCCCCAGCACCTGCACTCCCCAAAGAAAGGTCACGTTCCCCCTCCTCTTCCCCTTCTGTGTAGGGGCTGGGCATACCAGCAATGTTCAGGTCACAATTGTGAGGACAAAAAAATGGTGGCCAAATAATGGGTTGTCAYTGGTTTCTGTGCACAAGGCCCAGGGGATGCTTCTCCAGGGCATTAGTTCAGACAGTTCGCTGCAGTGTGGAGTAGGTGAAATGGGTACATCAGCATTTCTGCCTCACCATCAGCCCAGACGGTGGAGGATTTATCCTGGCTGAAACTCCACAGGGGCATACTGTGCTTCATGTGGGCCCTAGCATACAATAAAATGGTTTTCCCCATCCATCTCCCTCACTGTTTTCCCCACCTTTCCCTGATTTTCTCTGGTCTGCACACGTTTGAGAGCTGTGCAACTGGATATGAAGCTAAGGGGATAAAAATGACTGTTGAATACCACTTTGGCCCCAGAGCACAACCAGTTTTGTCCTTCTTGATAAGATTGGGTGCTTTGAGAGAAAACCAGTGTGATTATGCCATTATTTGAAAGACCGTAGTCCTGCCTTGCAAATGCAAAGTGCAAATCTTTGATTGTACTGTCAAACTTATGTTTGGCACTACATACAAATGTTCTACCTTGCAGATCTACCATTCATTCAGTGGAGGTTTTGATGGAATCCTATTTAACATGAAAAATTATTGGTACCCGAGTACAGATAGCTCAACAAATATTACTCAGAAAAAGTAAATAAAATAAATAAAGAGAGATGTTAGTAAGAATAATACTCTTGGGCCCACTGTCCTTCACCTGTCTGGGGCTTAGGGGGTCATTGCATATGCTATGTTTGCCGCCTGGTACTCAATTGCAAGATTTTGCTAGTAGCTGACAACACCAATACAAAAAACCATGATCTGTAAGATTTATGGAGACTGTAAGGCTTAAAACAGAACAGAAGTCATCTTGAACTGATGCAAAATTCCCAGGACAACAGAGTAAGCCATGGTTATTGTGGAATTTTAACTAGCTCTCATAGTATTTTAAAAACATACACAGAAGTGAATACTGTGTATTCTATAGTAATAATTTACTTTTAGAGGTATCTAGCACTAACCAATTGGCCAGGAGCACTGTAATTTATCAATAATGAATTATCTTTGAGCAGCACTTTGCATCTAAACGATGCCAGTGTACTTTCCAGATTAAATACCTGGCTGTTGTAACTCCATTGCAGTTGGAGTGATTTCAGAGAATCCACACTTGTACAATTGAGTGAAGGATGCAATGATTTATTCTTTTTTGAAGCACATTGACATTCAGCCATGGATGAACAGCTGTCTACTAGCTAACAACACGCTTCATGTAACTTCAGACAATACTCATCTGAATGAAACCTGGAGGGAAATGAGGCAGACCCAAATCATGAACTGAGATGTTTAAATCTGAATAAAGCTGCCTGGGATCAATTAGTAGCACAATTATTGATTCACATGCTGGAGCACAGAAGACTGTTATTTACCTCTTGATTTTTCCCCTATAAATCTCTCCAAGAACTGACATTTTTGTATACAGACTTGTTGAGTCCTTTTGACACCTAATCACTACCAGTCCCATTACCAAACACTTCATGGTGGCAGTGAGATTCCCCCCATGTAGTTTCTTTGCATATCATAGTTCTAATATGCCCTCCACATGTGGCAGAAATGTCACAAGAGGTCAGGTAAAAATAAAAATAAGAGTGACTCAGAACCTTGTGATTAATCTTCAAGCAATTTATCTATGATTGATCAGATAGCTCAAGTCAAATATTAATTACTCACATCTGTTTTTGAGGTAGGTGGGCCTGCCAGAGCCTTCCAACGCTTCAATTCAGAAGGCAACTTCCCTGTGTTCATGGGTGCTTGGCTCCAGTGTTTTGGTTGGGTTTTTGCCATCTCTCCTTTCTCTGACAGAATGCTGTGGTATTATGAATAGAAAACTCCATCTGCTGTATGGGAAACCAAATTGCAGCTAATGTCGATGTGTTTCTCTTGCCCGTGCTCAGGGAGGGGACTGCCTTTCAGGAAGTACCGTCACAGGGCTGTAAAGATCCAGACAGGCTATTTGTGTGTCTCAGACTCCTTAAAAACAGTTGGTCCTGCCATGGGCTCCATGAAGGTGGAGTTCCTTCCACACAAATAAACCCCAGGGCTGTGTGGCCAAGCAGGTCTGTGGAGGGACTCCCCTTGATTCAGGAAGCTCTGGATCAGGTCTGAGTGCTCCGCACCACTTTTCCTATGACCTCCATTTTCCACAGTGCTCGACACAGCTCCAGTGCTCCCCCAGATCTGCCTGTGGGATCACAGCCGGCAGCAAGATCTCCCCAAGTGGAGGCTGGGCCTTCCCTGCAGGAAGGCATAAGGCTCCTGGACAGTGGTTGGAGAAGACAAACAGACCACTGCAGAAAAGCATTAGGGTGTTTAAGGAATGGTATTACAAAAGATTAGAGATTTGCACTTCAAATAGCCAGTTCCCTGGTGCAATACAGTTCTTACCCCATGATTGTGTGCATACTTTGCTCTCTCATGGAAACTGCTCAGTAATTTGTCTAAATATTTTCCATTTTATGGACTCCCAGCCTCTCTGACTCTTCTCACTTGGATACACCTACCCAGACCCCTTCCTGCAGACACAAGCATGATGTTGCTGCGAGCTGGCAAGGCTGGTGGCAAGGAGCAAGGTGGCTATGACCATGCAGGAGAGAAGGACAGCCTGTCCCCTGCCCCAGGCAGCCAGTGGTGCCTGGCAGAGGGGGCCAAGGAGCTAAAAGGAGGTGATACACCAGGAGTACTTGGGATGTCAACAGCACGCTGGGGCATCAGGAACAAAATCCTGATATTGCAGGAATCATATTCCCTCAAGAAATCTGTTAATAAAAAAACAAATCCTAAAAAGTTTGGTATTATAATACAGAACGACAGAAAGACACCACAGTAGCAATTCCACATGAGATTAAAGAAACCAGTAACTCTAGCTGAGGTCTGGGAGAAAGACCTTAACAGATCACGAAGAGGGAACTTGAAGCTCAGAGCTTATTTTCTTGCTAAGAAACCTACCTGACATTTGGAACATGCAAAACTTAGCAGATTTCAGAAACAGCAAAATACAATCAATTAACTTTATCCAGTTGTCAAAATGCCAAAGTTGCTTTTTAATGAATTCCTAACACTTTAGCATTTGTCTCAACCTTCCAGGGGCTTAATATCTACTCCTGATAGTTTTCTTCTGATATATATGAAAGAGCTGATCGGGATAACTGTACTTGCATCACAGGGTTTGGAATGTTGTGATCCCAAGTCAAAAAGCATTAACTACTGTACTGAGTTCATAAAGGCTGTTCTTATATTTTACATATGTCTGAATGCTCTCATTTGGTGTCAAATTACACAGCCCGTAATCTGATCAAACTCATAATAAAGGGTCACAGTTGCATCATGGTAACCCACTGGGTCACCCTGAACTCACTACTGTCAAAAGTCTACCTAAGTACCCAACTACAAGACTGTGAGACACACTCATCAAGCACTTTTTATTTTTCTAGGGCAGTAGTTTGCCATTCAAGCTGTATTGCTTTTTGTTGGTCACTGTTCCAGTATTCAGTGTCAGCAGACAGCATTTGAGAATTCAAAGATTTACAAAGCAACCTGGAAAAAAAGCCGACAGAGCTAACTAATGAAAGCATTTAAAATAGATTCCAGGAAAAAATACTGCCCTGCTACAAGAATAGCATCTCCAAACTATTTTTATACACAGGATCCATCCTTGCCAATTAGACTGTGTTTGATAATCTGGAGAATAAAATTGTGATCATTTAAGATTAATATCTTATACAGAGCTATGCTCTCACATCAAGCTGTCAGATAAAGTGCTAAAGTAGAAATAAAACAAATACCAGATTTCCTTTTTTGTCTGGCTTTGAGAAAAGTATGCTGAGTGCCCCAAATAAATCCTCATTATGTTACTTTTCTTAAAACAAGATTAGTGAGAAAATAGTTTAGCACATAAAAAATTCCTCTGCCATCTTAAATTAGTTGTCAGGCCCTGATAGAGAGACTAGAGACATTCCTTTTATCTGATGGAAAAAATCTTTCTTCCAGGACTGAGCTACAGCAGCTTTATTAATTCGTATTTTCTTTTTCTCTGGAGAAAAATGCTGGTGGGTGAAGGAAGCAGACTATCTTTGGGACATTATTAACCTAGAATTTGAGAAGTTGCAGTTTACTGCTTTCTGCAGGCTGGGAAAATCAATGAAATCCACACTTTCACTGAAATAAATTCCCTGAAGGACCTGGGACATCATGTCTCCATGCCACTGTTCCCAGTCTGGAAAATAATGGTCGAGTATTTTGTCACTTTAAAGGAGATGTGAAAGAATGACACTGCTTGACTTACAGGTAGTCTGGATATGGACATCCATTAGTGAATTACAAAAGGGATTTATGTCTCTGAATTACGTCTCTTCAGCCAAACAAAAGTGTCACTTGTAGTAAGTAGAACATTTAACAACTTTTACTGAAAAATATTTTAGCACATGCATAGTGAGAAATAAGGAGACAGAAACCTGGCCTTGTAGGGTTAAGTTCTCCGGGATGAAAGGAGGTTGGTGCCTTTGTGATCTACAGGATTTGGAGTCACAGACCACCTTTCTGTTTGGTGTTTGTACAGCCATCAGTGCAATAACTCTCCCAATTGGTGAGAGGTGCTCGCAGGCTTTGCAGTGCCACAAACAACACTGACAAAGAACGGGCTCACACAATTTGAACAACGACTTATGCTCTGCAGATTCAGAGAGATCAGAGATTTAGGCATCTGCATGTAATATATTGCAGGGTTTAGATTTCTTTACAAATTGCAAGGCTAGGGAATGTCAGTCCCTGAGCTTTTAAAGGTATGAGTCAAAATAAGCAAACAGAGAGCAGAGGAATGCAGCACATTTGTCAAGTGAAGTGGGGTATCTTGATATCTCCAGGAAGACACTTTTGTCAGTTGTGGCAGCTTCCTGAACACTGGTGGTGTAATTTAATTAGAAATATCACCATCTATAGGAGAAAAAATACTTAAAATTGGGGCCAAAAATTACTAACTGATCTTTTGGAAAGTAATGCCATCTACAAGCCAAGCAGCACAGATTTATCCATTGCCTAGCAAGGCTGGTTCACAAATCAAAGCATCAAAAATTACCTAATATTGTAGAACAATGTCACTTCTGACTACTATGTTGAGAAACTGTGGAGAAAGAATTTCCTTTGGCAAGGCAAATCAAAGTATAATTTCATCTACAGCCTACCTTAGTGGTCGACAATAGATGTTATCACCTTCTTACTTTAGGTTCTGCAGTAGCCTCATTGTGTAGATCTCACTGCCAACACCTTCCCACCAAGACCAAGACCATGGCAGATTCTCCCAACAGCTGTTCCTTGCACGATCTTCATCTTTTTCAATAGCTTTTGATCAAAACAGCCTGGAAATTCTGGACACAGTGCAAGTTGTCAATGCACACATACCTTGATCAGTAACCACGGCATTGCTCTACCACTGCTGTGCTATTAAGCATCCAGCCTGGGTGAAACACATATGGAATCTCCAGATGTACAACACAGGACTCTGATGAGTTTCCTGACAAAAACTGCCAAATTAACACCCTATTAATGATTTAATCTGGCTCTTGCGCATTGAACTGAAATTGCATAGCTTATGAGGAAAACTAGATCAAGACTAATGTCTTGAATTTCTTATTTAGGAAAACCTTCCAAAATTTTCCAGATGATAGGTTGAAAACTTCCTCCTGTTTTTTTTCATGTGAAGAGAGGCAGAAAGAGATGGGACTCCTCATCTGAGATAAAGAGAAGACTGGAATGCACCTGATCAATGTGTATTGATTTACATACACCTGATTTACATACACATGATGGGGGCGAATGAAGATGAGGGAGCCAGACTATTCTTAGTAGTGACCACTGGTGGGACAAGAGGTAATGGACACAAATTAGAACTCACAGTGTTCCTACTGCACACAAGAAAACAATTTTTTACCATAAGGGTTGTCAAAATCTGGCATAGGTTACCCAAGGAAGTTGTTGAGTCTCCATCCTTGGCGGCATTCAAAACCTGATTGGATATTGTCCCGGGCAACCTGCTCTTAGGTTGAACTGGGCAATTGAACTAGAGGACTGATATCAACATAGGCTGGGGATGAACAGATCAAGAGCAGCCCTGCTGAGAAGGACTTAGGGCTGCTGGTGGGTTACAGGGCTGGACATAACCCAGAAATGTGTGCTTGCAGCTCAAAAAGCCAAAAATATCCATCCAAAGCAGTGTGGCCAGCAGGGTGAAAGAGGGGATTCTGCCCCTCTACTCTACCCTGGTGAGACCCCACTTGGAGTGCTGCATCCAGCTCTGGAGTCTCCAGCATAGGAAGGATATCGACCTGTTGGAGTGAGTCCAGAGCAGGCCATCAGGATGATTAGAGGGATGGAACACCTCTCCTACGAGGAAAGGCTGAGAGAATTGAGATTGTTCAGCCTGGAAAAGAGAAGGCTTCAGGACGACCTAATTGTGCACTTCCAATACCTGAACGGAGCCTACAAGAAAGGTGGAGAGAGACTTTTTACAAGAACTTGTAGTGACAGGACAAGGGCTTTGGTTTTAAACTGAAAGTGAGTAGGTTTAGATTACATACAAGGTAAAAATTCTTTATTCTGAGGGTGGTGAGGCACTGGAACAGTTTGCCCAGAGAAGTGGTGGATGCCGCATTCGTGGAAGTGTTCAAGGCCAGGTTGGATGGGGCCCTGAGCAACCCGGTCTAGTGGAAGATGTCCCTGCTCATGGCAGGTGGTTTGGAACTAGATCATGTTGAAGGTTCCGTCCAACCCAAGCCATTCTATGGTTCTATGGTGACCTTCAAAAGTCCTCTCTGACCCTAATCATTCTGTGATTCTTTGATTCTGTTTTACTCGTAAAGCATCGCAGTTCAGCTGTGATGGGTACTGTAAAGTTTTCTGAGACAATCGATGATCCCAAACTGCTATACTAGAATTCATCACAACCCAAAACTTATGTATTCCAGAATATCATATGGCAGCTACAGTCAGTCATGTAGTGAACCTCTGAAATATAAAAGGAAAAAATACAGTGCTATTCTGGACACAAAGTACAAAAGGTGGATTATGCAAATTGGTATTTATTGCAGGTATTGATGAAAACATTTTAAATTTATTCCAGGCTTGGTCTTGGAAACCTAATTCTTTTTGGACTCTCACAATTAGCATATCAGGAAATTACTCTGCTTCTCAGACCCAGAAAGAGTTGTGGTTGCCCATTAGAAATCAGATGATTTTCTGCAAGAGGATGTAATGGACTACTGACTGGTCGGGGACATGACTAGGCTGAAGGTATTCTGATGGATCATGCTTCATACGTGGTTCATGCTAAAAGCTAAAAATTGAGACAAAGAGAAAGAAAATATGGATTTTCCTGATACCCTATTTCATCCTTCATTGCTGAAAATAACTCCATGCTTTCGGTCAAAATTAGTGAAGAAGGCTGAATAACAGTGAGGAAACTAAGTAATATATCCAAGGATTGGGGCTCTGTTGCTGCAAATACTTCAACTGCTAATTAGTTTTCTTCTAAGAGTTTCATTACTACCCGTCATACTAATTATTTGCATGACTGGAAACATAAGTCAAGTTCCAGTCTATTAGTAAGGTGACCCTGAAGGCGCAGACTCACCAAATAGGGATGGGGACCAGGATGGAAATTGGTTAATGTGATTTGAATCTTCATTATATAATTCAATAAAATGAATCATGAATATATCTTCATTATATAGTTCACATTAAAATGTGAAACTACAGCCAATAAACGTAGTTCACTTGAAAATTTATGTCTGACCAAGCCTGATTCTAGTGTAAGGCTAAGTTCACATTTTCTTAATGTTCTCTCCATCACATCTCAAATCCACAGGTATCCTTTTTTACTTTTTAACAAACCAACACATGAAATATTCTTGGCTATCTTAAGTCATAACATGTAGATTTACCACCAATTGCAATTCTTTGATGCAGAATTGCAGCTGGGGAACAGAATATACACATTTCATGAGGAAAATGAAATGGAAACAGGCTAAATTAAAAAAAAAATTCACAAACAGCACAAACAGTACTTCACTTTTGCTGTTTCATTTATGTCATCGACACAAAAGATTTGCAAATGGTAAGAGAAATGTGGCATCTGGCTGTGAGCTAGTGTTTTTAATAGATCTCAGAAAAATGTCTCTTACAGAGCAAGACACTCCACTCTCTTCACTCAATAATTAGCCTTAGTAGTGACAAACTGCTTCCAAATAAATAAGCTTTTGTTAGAAAACTATCAAATTTCAGTGAAAATCTGATCATGGGAAAATTGCTCATGGAAAGAAACGGCTCAACACCTGATACATCCCTTAAAAACTAGGACTCCTTGGTATTATCTCATTTAATATAAATGTTGCAAACAATAAAAGCCCCAAATGTTACTCATACTAAGTAGATTTGATTACTTGCAGTTTTTGTCTGATTAAAATGTATTAAACTTGGCATACAGGTATTTAAATTTATCTAGAGTTAGAACTGTATTCCATGGTTGTTGTTTTGGAGTTTTTTTTAATATTGCAATCTGGTTTTGTACTTCAAATTTATATTTCAATTTATCCTAGACAATAAATGACAGGCCTAGGAAAAACCGAAAGTTAATAATTTTCTAGTTTTGTTTTTTTTTATGAAACACCTGTCTTTTTAATGTTTTCCCCGTCACGGAATATATTTCTTCTCCTGTCTTAATCATAGGTAGAAATGATGGGACATTTTCTATGCAGGCAACCAGTGGAGGGTTCATCATTTTGCAATATATAGCAGCTACCATTGCTTTTAATGGGTGAGACTTGGGGTTAAGCACTTTTGCAGCTCTGGTCATTTCCTTTAGTTGCCTAATTGCCAAAATAACTCTTTGTAAAAGCATGCACTTCTCAGACTGAGTGGAAAAGGAAATATTGATGAAATGTTAGGAGTATTGATGGGATGCATGAAGGCAATTGAAATGGAAATGCCTTCTAATTAAATATCTGGTTTAGGATTTGAAAATGTACATTGTCCTAGATAGGCCATTGATTTGAGGCTATTGCTGCTACAGAGCACCGTGTTCTGCAGGACAAGTTCTTGGGACAGGAAAGAATTCATTCATCCATTAAGAATTTAAAATTGCTAGGCTATAAGGAATCCATTCCTCATTCCCCTCCTGCCTTCTTCAGTGCCTAACTTCCCTGCCTCTCACCCACCCCCTCACCCCACCTAAAAACTTCACACATTAAAGAGTAAGTTTAATAGATCAAAATCCCCCAACATTTACAAAAATCATAGGAAAAAATCCCAGAAATATTCTGTAGTTAATCTGAAAGGGGTGAGGTTACCCTGTTGACCTCTTTCCCTTCTCACCTATAGAAGACACCCTATTGCATTGTAAGAAACCCTGAGGCTCTTGGCCATGGCTGCCAGACTCTGGGATTGGCATCTGCCTTTTAGACAAGGTAGAGGAGGGCACGCCAGACGGGAAGGAAAACAGAGAAAATTTCCCTGGGAAATTTGCCTTGCTTCAGTTGAACTGATCCACAAACTGACCCGATTCTACAGGATGTTTTGATTTCTTCCATACTGACATTTCTTGACAGAAATAAAAGTTAAAAGAAAAAAAGAAAGAAGAAACAAGAAATGTCTCCTCTGAAAACTTCCATGTGACTGTATTCCAGATCTCATGGACTAGCATGTTTCTCGTTAAATCCAAAGAGTTAAAGAAATCTAAACAGCACAGTGATCAATAGTTTATGTTTGGCTGATGTTAAAATGGGTTCTGGAGATCGCTTGACAGTTTTGCTCAAAGCATACAGTGAATTGCTATAAATATCTTCACCGACATAAGGCAGTGTTGTTCCCCTGTGGGAACTCAAAGTAAACCCTCTGTCCTTAGCAAGCGTGCCCTTCAACCACAAGCACCAGGGCAATTGCCACATCACCCACTTCCCTGTATGGCCTCCTTCTGTAGGAGGACAAGCACTCACCTCCAAGCACCGGTTACCAATACATGTCATTTATCTGCAACTGAGCCGATGAAAAAAGGTTTTATCCAGGATCTGCCATGTTTACTAAATAATTCAACAAACTTGTTTTTCTTTAGATTGCTGCCTGAAGGTACATGTAGTCTAAGTTTGAGCACAGCACTGTGTATTTGGGTTCATTAAGTTCCTACTGTTCAGCTGAACTTGTAATTTCTTTTTTGATTTGTTGTTTTTGTGTTTGTTTGTTTCATTTTGCTGGTTTGGGTTTGTTTTGTTTTGGGTTTTGTTTTATTTTGGGGGTTTTTTTAACATAAGCAGCATGATGAATCATTTTTTCCCCAATTAATATAAAGCCTCAAATGTTTAAATATGGGCCTGCTCCATCAAGACTGCTTTGAGGAAATAAGCTGTTATTTGATTTCCTGGTGGGATTAGTTCTTGTTAAATACATTTTTAATGCACTTCTGGTATCTAATGAATTATGTAGCATGCCCCTTTTTCTTCTGTCAAATGAGGTTTGGAAGAAATCAGGTCAAGTCCAATGGCAAAAAACTTATATAGTATTCTGAAATAACCTCTAGTCGGAGCGACAGAATCATTCTGGTAGAAACTAATTCCTGATTAAAAAAATTGAAAATATTACAAACACAAGCCAGGCCTTCCTATTTTTGTGGCCATCACCCCTCAAAATTTCTTCCAATAGGGCAGAGGCCAGGTATAATTTTTACAAGCCTTAAAGAAAGCTAGTGAAAGCCAGGTTTGAAACTATCAAAAGAAGGTTATTCATCCCTCACTGTGTAGCAGGCCTGTGGCACTCCTAGAGGTGAGAAGTTTATGTGGATGTAAATAGAGTCTGGACACAAACTTTGAAGAGAGATCTATTGCCAGTTATTAAATAGAACAATCCTGGAACACCAAGGAAGTTCCCTGAGCTCAAAAAGCTCTGATGCTGGAAGAATAGCAGGAAAAAAGGCATATGAGCTTGTCCTGTTCCACTCCGTCCTGGGCACCCATTGTCATCACTGTTATGGTTATTGTGTTCACATCATTACTAATTAGTAAAATCCTAGAACAAAAGAAAAATTGCTAAAGTTACTTTAGTTGTTTGGTCATATGTTTTTCTGGTTTAATCCCAAGCAGCAACTAAGTACCACACAGCTTCTCGCCCACTGCCTCCCACCCCTGCTCCCAGTGGGGAGGAGAATCAGAAAGAAAAGGTAAACCTCGTGGGCTGAGATAAGAACAATTAAATAATTGAAAGAAAATATTATAATAATGAATATATTCATAATAATAGCGATAATAGTACAATACAGTAATAGTAACAATAAGGAGAGGGAGAGAGTAACAGAATCAAGAAAAGCAAGTGGCGCCCAACAGAGTTGCTCACCACCTGCTGATCAATGCTCAGACTGTCCCTGAACAGTGATCATCCACCTTCCAGGTAACTCCCCCAGTATATACACTGAGCATGATGTTCCATAGTATGGGATATAAATTTGGCCAGATCGGGTCAGCTGTCCTGGCCATGATCCCTCCTGGCTTTTTGTGCAGCTCCTCACTAACAAAGCAAGAGACACTGAAAAGTCCTTGGCTTAGGATAACTTAGCAGAAACCGAAACATCAGTGTGTTATCAACATTATTCTCATACTAAACCCAAAAACCACAACACTGTACCAGCTACTAAGAAGAAAATGTCCCAGACAAAACCAGGACATATGTCCAAACTCAAACCCAATTCTTCTCTTTAAGAAAGCGTTGACTATTACTGCCATGGAAGAGCACTGTTGATGCATCAAGGGTATGTAATTTTCAACATGAGATGTGGGGATGACTTCCAACATCTCCCTCCCCTCAGGTTTGCTTCTGTGATGCTGACACACTGATTCACCCCAGCATGAGTGATGGAATCTCTGGCTAGGACTGAAATTAAACAATTAAACATGCATATTCAGTAAAGCTATTCTACTTATGTCAGATTTTCTGAGGTTTCTTGGTTCTTTTTTTGTTCTTATTTTTTTTTGCCTAGTCTACAACATTTTGGTTACTGTCATAAAAAACTGAGCAGGTACATAATTTCTAATTAAACTTTGACCACGACCTCACCTGTTGATTTTTTAAAAAAATTGCTCATTTGTAATTTTCCTGACAAGAATCAAATTAACCATTTTGAATTACCTTGAGCTAATACCATTCTCAAAGTCCTGTATACCTACGTGCTCTGTTTTGATTGGGATAACTGGCCTTTCCAGATCAGACTTGGAAGATTATTTGTCATGTGGGTTTTGCACTTAATTAAATGTTAGATACATTGCTTTTTGACTGAAGCAATTTGAACTCAAATATTCCCTAGAGGATTCTGGAGCAGAAAATAATTCCACCTCCCACTTCCACTATGTTGATTTATTTTCCAAAATTTCAGTTTCTGAGGTAGCCAATGTCATGTACACCTTGAAGGAAGAAAAGAAGTTCTTTCAGACACAGGGCTTTTGCTATTTTTTCCCCAACAAATACTATTGTTTTTCAATTTTATTTTTCTTTTGCCTGAAAGTTGTCATTAATCACTACTGAGAAAGGCTTTAGTTAATCAAAATCTACTTTGACACAATGTCTGAAATTTACCTGTTAATATACAATCTTCTATGTTGCTCTGCTCTTCTTCCATCCATTCAAATCCCCTCTGTGTGACTCAGAACTGGAACATGAACTCGGTTTATCTATCTTTCAGGAAAGTAGCTTTGTCAGCAGTTTAGAACATCTGAAATAGGTTTCTCTTAGTTTCTTCTTTTGGAGCCCTTCCCTCGGATACACTCAATTAAATATTAATTGTCCCCAGAGGAAAAAAAAATGGGGAGAGGGTGACTTCTGCTGGGTGAAAGTGGGAAAGTCATGCTCCAGTCCCTGCTCTGAAAAGTACATAATTACTACAAAACAGAGCAGGGGGTTTTTTTTACAGGGAAAAAAAAACCCTCTGGGGGCACCCGTAGGTGCACAATTTATCTTTTCACAGTTGTCTCTCACTGGAAACGTTTTCACTAGTGAAAGAACTGAAAGGTAGAGACGCAGTATTAATAGCGTGCTTCCCTGAGCTTTTTCTGCAGGACTAAGCATATCTTGAGATTGTTTATCTTGAGAAAAGCCTTGTACACAAGATACGGGGCAGAGGTGTCTGCTAAGACACAAGCTAGCAAAACTGGAGTAGCTTATTGCATGTACAGAATTTTTCAGCAGCCCATTCAAGGTCCCAGGCACCTATGACTTTATTACCCTGTGTGAGTAGCAGCCCTTCACCACGACCGAGTAAAGGACACACTCCCGGCACACCGTGCGCACGGAAATTGGACAGGGAATTTCATGTGTGACAAATGAGATGGGGTTTCCTCACTGGCACTACAGGCAAAGCCACGGATGTCTTCATCAGGTCTGACCTTAGTCTCTCAGAAGGGGGAATGAGAATTGCAAGACATCTGGACAACAGATGTGAAATGCAATCCACCCCTGTCTACTGCATTTGTACCATTATAACCTGAGCAGAGCTCAGGGACATGTATCATCATTGTAAATGACTACACAAAGTGAAGGATAACTGGGACACCAGCAATCCACCTCCAGATGGGCATGGAGACATACAAGATCAGAATAATCAGGGAAACAAGAGGAGGCAGGAGCAAGTCTGATAATTAATATATGAGAAGGAAAAAATTGTTACTGCAGTAAGAAGTAAAATGAGTGCCTTTGGACAAACCCTGCTAAAGTGGTCACTATCCATGCTGTTTGTACACTTGTGTTTCTTGGCTTCTTGCTTCCCCTGGTGGCATAGGTGCAAAACTCTTGTGATGTGAGACTTTTTTTGGATGCTTGGAAATTTATGCAGTGACATGGCTGGGAGGAAGAACTGTTGCCTCTCACTTGGGGCTGGCTGGGAGTGATGACAAATTCAGCAATGCAGCATGGGGAATTTTAGTGCCTTAGCAAGCTAAACTGAACACAGAGTAAAAATTAGGACCCAAAATGGGGCATTTCTAACTCTGGGTTGGAAATCCCAGCTCTTTGTTTCTTTTCATGTAGGCACACAAGCCCCAGTGAGAGAACAATACCCCATCTTTCTGTCTGCTATCTAACCATGTATAGAGAGCTCTGCTTCAGAGAGATAACAATGGAAACACGAGATAAATGATGGATAACAGAAAATGCACCAATGAACTCCAGCTGACTCAGATTTTCCATAGAGCACTTTTCACACCAGAAAGTATATGGAAAGACTGATTTGGAACAATTTTATTTTATCAGATTGGCTTGGCCTCCCAAGAACTGAAATACAACTTCAAAACAAGTTAAAATGTGCCAGTTTGTCATTTTGCATTTTTCCCACTTTTTTCATTCTGAAATACTTTGTTAATTTTTTTTTTCCTAGACATCAAGACAATTTCAGGGAACACAAGCCCCTTTTAACACTGTCCTCCTGAAATTACCTAAAAATCCTTTTTCAGACAGAAACTGAGTTTTGTTTTGGCTTTGTTCGGAACACCAAGAAAGCCACAGTTTCAGTTAATTTATTTTTCCTTTTTTTTTTTTCAATAAGTTAATCTATGAAATGGAAAACTTAGTTGCTTACAGAGCTACAAACCAAGATGACCATGCTTCCACACCCCACAAACCACCAGCAGCAGCCCAGCAGTGTTGATTGCTTAGCAGGTATCACAGAAGAAATTAGCTTTCCAGAAAGCTTAGAAGAAAAGTGATATAGTGACTACCAGGATTTTGGCATGGGAAACCATGAGAGAACTGGTTTAATGCCCAGCAGGATCATCAGAAAAACAGAGAAAAGGGGGCAGTTACAGGATAGCAATGGACTATTGGAGGCTGTCTCTATGCAGTATCACTGTTCTCTGTTCCTTAGTAGTCTGTGTGTGTTGTCATTGATACCTTTCCTGCTGAGGAATACCAGATCTTGAAAGGACTTGAAGTTAATAAGTCCATAGACAATTTTTATGTAGATGAAATATACTTATGGTATCTCGTAACAATTTGATGTAGGTATTGAGCATTGCAACTGTTCAAGTTACCTTGCCCTATCTTCCATTCTGTCTTCTAGTGAGGGTCTTCTGGAGACRGTCTTTCAGAAAATTCTGTAAAGCAAACCAGCAATGTAATGAGTTGCAATGTCATGTTTTGTAGGCTTCCATATGCTAACAGATTTATTTGAATTTTCACACAGACAATATTTGGGAATAAAGGCCAGAAGTTTTATATGACATTGTATGTCCTGAAAGTTTTAGAAATGTAGGGGGAAATTCTCTATTTTTTATTATATATATTGCACTTTCCTACAAGCTATTCAAAGGCATTCAAATAGTCTCATTTTTCATCTGAATGTCACACCCATTCATACTGCTGATGTTATGTGTAAGATTAGATCAGGCTTTACTCTCACATAGATTAAGAGTAGATAGCATGGGCTATCAGAGAGTAGACAGCAGATTATCTGCATTCATTGTGCTCATATCAGTAAAAGGAGTTTGCATTTATCACCTCAGCCAAACGATAACAATCAAATCTATCTATTGAACTCAGTGAGTTATTGATCAACAGATTTAATTCAACATGCTAAGAAAAAAGTTGTACAAGAAAGGAAGATGCTATCCTGTCTACTACAAAACATGTTTTAAGAGGTAAAAAGACAAAGAATTCACCTCCCTCCCCCCCCAAAAAAACCAAAAAGCCCTCCAGCAAACCACCAGAGAAAAAAAGATTCAACTTCTAGAGCAATGAGGCTTTTATTCACCAAGCAAATTTCCTTATGTTATTACCATTCAATAAGCCACTTTTTCTGACTTTCTGCCTCTAGCAGGGACAAATATGGAACTCTTCCAAGAAAAAATTACACAAAAAACTTGTACAGCCATTTTCCTATGCTGTGCTATGAAAGATGTAGAAATCCTCCCTGACATAGATTTTTCACTTACATCCAAAAACATACAGCATATTTTCATTCCACAATCTACAGGAGCTTATGATGGACGGAAAATCATGCAAGAATGAACAGAGTGGTTGGCAACTCTACTTCAAAGTCAAGAAAGGTTGATTAAGATTCCCTGTGCAGCTTTCATGAAGCCTCTTTCTGTGCATTTTTTATGACATGGTCTCTCATTACATGCTCACATACAGCTCTCTTCCTAGGGCACGAGTGCACTCTGTGCCTTGGATGAGCAATGATCACTGACAGAGGAATTACTTCATGTTTTCTGCACTGCTCAGCATGCATAGCACATTTACTGCATCACAGCAAGGCAGAGAGCATCTCTTCACTCCCATTCCAGTCTGTTCTCCTCAGCATCAGATTTCTTATCTCATCCATTCCTGGCCCCACCTTTTAGTCTTCCCATCTTAGTCTCAATTTTCTCAGTCAGGCTCAGCCTTATCCAGTCTCCAACTCCTGCACACCCATTCCAGGTTGATTGGCGTTCCAGTTACTTCAAGCAGATGGAACCTTTGTTAAGGTAGCAGAGATAGCTTTCAGCTAATTAACACAGGATGCATTAAGAAACCTGCTAAAGCCCTGAGTAAACACTCAGTAGCCCCATTGGGCTGAGCCCCATGTCACCTGACTGCAATGCTGATACAGCAATGCAGTGTCTGTGGGCTGCCTCTCCCATTTCCAGTTCCAACTCCCTCTTCACATTTATTTTCTCTTTCAATGATCAAACCAGTTTTGGTCTGCTCTGCGTACAAATTGGGATAGATGTCATCATGGGAGGTCCTGAGGCATTATTTTCTACATAGCAGCAGAAATGGTAGTAATATTGCTATTAATATCTGTGTCTCCAAAACAGCTCTGATTTCCCCTTATAGCAAGGTTTCCACTTTGCCTCAAGAGCAGAAATGTTGACCTGTTCTGTCTAGGTAATATTCACACATGCTGGGCCCCAGACACTAGCTAAAAGGCAAAAGCAAAGCTGTTGTGTCACCTTGCCTTGACATTCTGTGGGACATCAATGCAGAAAGCAGATGCTTACAAAAGTCCATTCATCAGAGAAGGCTCTACCTCAGGCTGATTCTGAGCCTGCAGCTCTCAGCATTGCTCAGCTAACAAACATGTACAGGGGCTTTCTGCAAAAATGCAGTGCAAACAGGAAAGCTTGGGGCAAAAGAACACATGATAATCAACATCATTGCACTAAATGCTTATTTTACTGCATCAAAAGAAATACTGAAAGACAAGATTTCTTTCAGCGTTTTCATAAATTTCAGTTTTCAGCTTTTATTACTTTGTAATTAGTCATGCATGTTGCTTTCATAAAGGCTATATCCAGGGAGAAAAACTCCCTAAATAATTCCTAATTTAGTCCCTCAAAGGGAATTTGGCAACCACCTCAGATGATTAAATGGTGATCAAGTAACTGCCTAAAACTGAGAAGCAAGATGCTGCTCTGCAGCCTCCCAAGTTTTCTGGTAAAGAGCTGAGGCTTGTGTTACCCCTATTACGCAGGGAGGAAGTCAATCTGCTGCATGGTGTCAGTGAAAATAAGACTCTTCCCTTATCTTCCTATCTTGCAAACGCAATACGTTTGGCTCCATGTTTTATTGCTTTCACTCTCACCCTGTAAGGAGCCCTGAGGCCTTATGCCTCTTCCCTGCCATGTGTTACTGCACAGCTGGGGCCGATGCAGTTCAAGGAGAAGGTACTACACTGGTGGGTTGCTGAGCCTGTTCTCACCAGAAGACTTGAAAAGTTTCCATCCATCTGTTTATCAGATTTGGGAGTCAATTAGCACTTTCATTTGTAGTATCTGCTTCACTCAAAACTAGGTTTTGTTTGTTTATGTTTTTTCTTGTGGTTTGAAAATTTTTTGGCAGGTTTCAGCCAAGCTTTGGGGGGAAATTTTTCAGAAGCTTCTAGCCAGATATACATACCTATGTCCAAACCTCCTCGTTTGGGTTTTTATTTTCAGGAGGAAACTGATGATGACGTTTGCATTCAGCAAGACACTGCATGAGTTGAGGTTATGGGGCTTTCCCATCAATTTTTATTCCCACAAAATATTTTTTTCTCCACCTCTAATTTGCAAGTTGATATGCTGTTAACTGTATTGAGATTGCCGATGTTTACTCTAATTCATGCTTGATTTGATGGAAGCAGCCAGGCCTCCTGTTTTTCCTCTGTCAAAACGACCAGGAGTTTGTCAGGGACTGTCAGTATGAGTTCCAGCTGCATGGATAAGGCACTGAGTGAAATCACAAACTTCCTCTGTATGTGGAATGCAGCAGTGCAGCCTCTGCAAGCTGGTGGTGACCGTGTCCTCCAAGAACAAACTGGCTCAGAAATATATTAAAGACGATCATGTGAGACAAAGCAGCTCAAAGTTTGTGAACTTCTTTAGGAAGTACTCTGGGAATCATTCAGGAACTCTGTCAGGTTTCACATGAAGATCAACATGTCTGCCATGAAGGCAAGTGGAAGTCCTGGAAAAAGACTGTCCTAGTGCGTTCTACTTCATTTGTTCCTAAGTATCAAGTTACTTTCTTTATAGGTATTTGAGCATATGAAATGCCTTGACCTGCCCGTTATTCTCATCAGTAGTTGCACTGTTGGAATAGAACAATGTGCATTTAAATTTCAAATAAAATTTTTTTACTACAGAAAAAAATCCCAGCTTTAAACTGAAAGAGTGGAGGTTTAGATTAAATGTTAGGAAGAAATTCTTTACTGTGAGGGTGGTCAGACACTGGCACAGGTTGCTCAGAGAAGCTGTGGATGTCCCATCCCTGGAAGTGTTCCAGACCAGGCTGGATGGAGCTCTGAGCAACCTGGTCTAGTGGAAAGTGTCCGCACCCATGGCCGGGGAGTTGGAACTGGATGATCTTTAAGGTCCCTTCCAACCAAAGCCATTCTATGATTCTGTGATTGATTCCATAATTGATTCTATAATTTAAGAGCTATTTAATAACTGAATTTGTGATCTCAGGCACAAGGTAATATAGACAGAAGCATGTGTTTATACATATACTTCTACATAAAAAGGAACTCTACTAACAATTAAATGCTCAAGTATCTGCTTATGATTCTCTGAATTCTATTTACTGACAATTCTCTTCATTATTTCTAAACATTAGCTCTCTGCTTTCACATTATGAACTCCCTCTGCAGGGAGACAGAGTTTTCACATACAATAGGACAGAAAATGTAAACACTGAATAATGAGGACATCACTAGTTTACAGCAATCTCAGACTGTTTCTTTAATTTCCTTCGCATGAACTTTATCTGTGCAGGTTGTTCCAGTCTTTAAGCAAGGAAAATATTGATCAATATTAAAAATATTGAGAAAAAATAAAAGAAAAAGTATTTGCATTTCAATTGCCATAGATACAAAAGATTTGTGTATGCTTCTTAATGAGGCATCAAGCACCTAAAAACCAAATAAATAAGTTTGCCACACCATTTTGACTGAGTCTTCTGGTTTTTAATCTGGACAGACTTTGTGAGGAAAATCCTCATGGCCTTAGTTTCTCTGCTGAACTCAGGAACAAAGATACTATACTGAAGCCTGTTATAATGGTGTCATTCTCCACAGCTACCGAACCAGCCAGGCCACTAGACACGAGTCAGCAACATCTGCTAGATAGGATGGAAGTGAACGTAATTGACAGGAAAATATTCTCATGTATGTGTGCTAGCTCTCCCAAGAAATCTTACTCTCTTATTGTCATCTGGGATGCAAATGATGCTTGTTTGCTGCTGTGCTGTCTGTGCCTTGGGCTGGGGGGCAGCCAGCAAGCACAGCTGGTGGGCAGGGGGAGGCAGGTCAGCTGCAAAAAAGGCAGCAAGTGGGAAGGCTAGGACCAGGGGCACAGTCAGGGGCTGTCACTTCAGCAGTGACTTCTATGGGTTTCATGGGAGAAAGGGACTCCACAGTTTCCAGTCATGTTAGCCTGAATTAGCCTGAGTTTGGGGGTTAGAGGTGTACAAAAGAGAAAACAAAACTCAAGGAAATGGACCTCTTTTGCAAAAATCTACTGAATAAGGGAAATTTTATTTTTACATCTTTACACAGAATGCTTCACCAAGCAGATGCGAGGGGGGTTGCTCTAGTTTAGACTTTGAGTCCTAAAATTCAGTCTGTGGAGACTAAGACCTTGGCCAACCCCTTCATAAGAGAGGTGGTTCAGCTTTACCTTAAAGTTCTGGCTGATGCAGGATTCCTCACAGGTTAAATACCTTTTGCTTAATATTGTGAAGGAAAGATACTGAGGCAGTGGGTGGGTACATTTTTCCTTAGAGATGTGGTATAATGTGAGCAGAGTACCTTTCAACTGACATTAGATACATCAGAGCTAGCTTGTTCTCTGTTGCCTGTCTGCTCAATAGAGAAAAACAATTTGCTTGAGAGAACAATTCACTTTATTTTATGAGCAGATAAATGCAATCCAGTGGTTTCACTCTGCTTCCGCTGACTATGATAGAGCCTAATTACTGGGATTTACAAAGGTAGGTGAGATGAATCCCACACAAGCTGTATCAACTCGAAAAATGCACGTGGGTTTTGTACAGCTCCTCAAAATCTAAGATGCATCAGGAGGTGCTTGAAATTGGGCTGCAGGGTGGTGAATATAGGCATGTTCCTGCATTTTTTAAAAATCCACAGCCACGCTTCCTAGAAAACTGAGTGCAAGATTCTTGCCTGTTATGAAATGTATATGCTTAACTTCCCTGGTAATATATGAAGCTCTCAGTCCTGGCTCTTGCTATCCCCAAAATGCTTGGCATTAGTATAAAGCAAATAAGTGCCATTTGTCTCCGAAACAGTCTTCTATTCCCACAAAGCAGTGATGGCCCGTGGATTAATGTTAGGCAATTTGGGAGATGTGTGAAAAGTACCAAAGAAAAGCACTCCTTACAGCTGCAATCAGTCATCTCAAGCAGCATAACCCAATAGCAACTTTCGGACCAGTTCTTCCCATTCCCTTTATAATATCTACCCAGATGCCACTATGCTCTCGTGTGTGCTTTTCTAATCCTTCAGCTCTCCCACTGCAATTTTCATCTGCTATTAGTGGCAGTTCTGGCAGAGCCCTGTCCCAAACAACTTCTTCTTGGCATGCAGGACGCCTGTCCTAATGATCCGCTTCCCAGTTGCTTTGTAAAGACAAAAATTAGAGATTTGGCTGAACCACACACCATGAATTACAGGAGTTCGAGGGTCTCTAAGTAGAAAATATTTCAACAAGACTGTGCGATGTCTCAAAAGTACATTAAACACAAATGACTTTCTGTAACAGCACAGTGTTGCCAGAGTTGGGTTTTGTCTGCATGAGACACATCAGCATCTCTTAATATGGGTAAGAAAGTTTTACATGACATCAAAATCATGCTTTCTAAACTCAGAGTGTACTCTGACTAAAGGTGTCATAAATCTGAAGTAATTTCATTGCCATAATTATGCTAGGTTCAAGGCAGTATAATAGGGAATAAAATATATTCTAGTAAGCACTGCTAGTCCTCACTTTAACACCACATTTTATTTTTATGGAATTTTAACTAATGCAATTTAAAGAGGAAGATGGAACTAGAATGTGGAAAAAAGTCACTTTCAAATGAATGTATTTATAATGGCTTCCTGTGAAGCAGTTTGCAAGCAATGCAACCACTCATCCAGAACGGTGTTATTTTTCTAACTTTAGCTAATGTTGATTTAAATACCATTTTAGTAACTGTGAAAGAAAATTAACACTTTATTCCTTTTTATCGTGATTAATTATTCCAATATTTCTAAATGTTTTCTAAATATTTCCTGTGTTAGATTATAATATCCTTTACATTTTGTTTTCCATTACTTTAATTTCATTAACCCTGAAGAAATTATTCCAGATATTTGCCAGGGTAACTTGGAACATAAGCATTATATAATTTAAATAATCATTTAAAATGCATAATACAAATGTTATTCACACCTCCTTTTATTTATTCTGAATACAGGAAAAACCTAGCGACTCCAAGGAGCTGAACAGCACGCAAATCGTGATTTAAACACGACTAAAATTCAGGTCTAAATAGATGGTTATGAGGTGGTTGAACGACCAGTTCAAGAGAAGCCATCAGGACAACTCTGTTCAAAAGAGACTTAAAGGAGGCTGGGGCAAGGCTTGACCATCAACCCTGGAATCAAATCATTCCACTAACATCTTAAAAAAAATTTGTAGACAAGGACTCAGCATAGTGAGTTCTTTGAAATATGCCTGATTCTGCAGCCTGCATTTACAGTTCTGAGACATATCGACTACTGAGCTCGGAGCAAAGGTGCTGAGCTGAGCCTCTACAAATAGGAATTGTTTTCTCAGGAGTGAATAACTCTTTTCTCAGAAGTAAGTCTCTCCAAAATGTCCAGATGGCAACATTACCTAAGTAACAGTCTAGAGTGATGCTAAATTTACAGGGTGCCCACGGCAAGAGATATGCAGAGAGACATCTGTGTTTCAATGATACTTTACCAACAGTTAGAATTATCAGCAATAACAAAACAGAAAAAATAATGTTCCCTCATAGATATAACTTACGATATCTCTCGCTGATAATATACTGCCATACCGACTTCATTAAAAGTATACTCTATATGCAAGGTTGGAGACACAAGGAGTTCTTTGAATAACCTCTTCCAGAATTTGAGCATCCTTACAGTAAAAAAAAATTGTTTTCTTGTGTGCCGTTGGAATACCAAGTGCTCTAATTTGTGTCCATTACCCTCTGTCCTATCAGCAGTCCTTCAGGTGTGTCAAACGGTGGTAATGTTCAGGTGGTCAATGTTCAGACCATCCTTCATGGAATGTTAGCATGTTCAGACTTTCTTTCACGGAATGTTAGAATGCTCAGGCCATCTTTCAAAGAATGTTAGAATGTTTTATCTTCTTTTCTTTAAGTCTGTCTTATGTTGTGACCTCCAGTTATTCAACACAGACTTATATCTATGACTGGATTTCTCTGGCAATTCAATTGCCCATCAAATAGAGCTCTTACACACACCATTAACAACATAGGGCTAGATAAATTGCATGAGGAAAGAAGCAAATTTATTGAACTCTGGTAACAAAAAACTCCAAAACCTTCTTGAGTAATTTTACCAACTGTCTCTGCTGAAGTCCTACTAATTCACAGACTGATTCTTTTATATTTGTTAAACCTTCTGCTGCTTCTGAAGGGTTTTAGAATTCACCACAGTACCAGATTGTTAATGCACCCGTCTTTTCACTGTTTCCAATCCACCTCACCTACGAGATGCTTCAGAGGATATCTCCACTAACGGCTTCCATTAGTATTGACTGTTACCCACATAAAATGTTTAATGTGCACTGTCAGGTTTAATCATGTGTTTGCTTGAACAAGATCTGTTATTGTCTTTGCTTGTATTGCACAGACAGCTTAGTAGGGTTTCTCACTTCACGGATTATTGAATCTTTTTTTGATGAACTGTGCTGTTTGCAGCTTAATAACTACAAGCTTTTAATTTTTAAGAATCTTGGAAAATTCTGAATGGTACATGATAAAGGCTTTTCAGTCAGCACTTTGGGCTTTAACTTGCTCCAGCAACTCTTGCCTGCCCTGTGGAACAAACCTAAAATACACAATGCGTGGAAGCATCAACGATTGTCTGTGTAATACATACATATCTACACATACACAGCGACAGAGAGAGAACCCTGGAGAACCAGCTAAACCAGTTTTGGCTCAGGCAATGTAGTGTGACAAATTTACATGTGGACATTTGCTTCAAACACTTTCTGGACAAATTCACCTCTGTTGAGCTCCATCACCAGTATGTTAAAGCACTTGTTAAGATTGCATGTAGCCCTCTGGTGACTGTGTCGATGGATGATAGCTTTCTACTGCGGCAAGAAATCAAGCACCTAGGGCTGATTCTTTCATGTGTTAGCCTTATTTTTTTGACTATGAAGTTTTGTTCATATGCCAGTATCTTAGCAACAGCAGACAGTCTGATTCAGCTAAGTTCACTGTTTCCTCCCTGGGAAATTAATACAATGATGATGTCCCAGTTTAACCTTCTATTCTACTGCCTGTTGGGGTATGGAATGTCAGTTTGTTTAGTGCTGTGCACTACAAAGCAACAGCTCTGGGAGCAATCAGCCCAGAAAGAGTGAATAATGTTGCTGTGATAGGGACAGCAATCATTATACCAGAAATATAGCACCAGTAACAAACAGTTCTTTGGCAGACTGGTAAGTTTACAACCTAAGAGTTTTAATGTCCTGAAATTAGGGACCAACTATAACAAGATAACCTGCAACTTCATGAAATATCTTAAAATGCATCAGCAAGAAATTAAAAGTTCCTGGAAATTATATACTTCTTAGATTACAGAGGAAGAGACAAACTCTTTGGGAGATTATACCTGTACAGCAGTAGGACTGCAGTCACGTTTGGCAAGGTACTATTTGAATTGTTTGGAAGACAGCATCCATATATATCTCCAAATATTTTGCTCTTAAGCAAAGATTAGAAACCATTTCCTTCTGACACTGCTGGCTCATCCTTTAAGTTTATCTCTTATGGTGTGTAAAGGCACTGATAAAGTTAAATGAAAGAATAACATGACCTATTTTAACTAATTGTCCTGCTTTAAAAAATAGCTTTCCCCCTACCTCCTTGTCATCAGCATCCAAATGTTCAAGGTTGTGCTGGAAGGTACGCATTGAGAGCCCAGTTCTGCAGCCCCTATTTACAAATTGTAAGGAAGAAAGCTGAACAGGATCTGTGAGTGCAACCGTCTAAACTACACAATAGGCAAAAACACCCARGTATTGATTCCATGCTGATAGGTTCTTTTTCAAACAGGAATACGGTGCTTAATGAAATTTTAATATCTCAATAGCACTGTCCGCATGTCTCCATATCTTCTTATTCAGATTTTCCAGATACATCTAGAGCTTGGACCCACATATTTGGTTGTACTCTAACACACCCTAACATTTTTGTGTGACTTTCAACAACCCTACACATCTCTGATGCTAATGCAAGAATCTGTCTGGTTGGAGACCTGCTGAGTATGCGCTAATTGACTGCAGCAAACTCATATGGAAACTTGAGCCACATCAGCCACATGAAAACTAGTCTCTCTCCTTCTGAAACTGAGACATACATTTCATGCCTCCCTGGCTGTTAATTTGCTTCAAAACTTGACATTTGCACACAGTGATTGAAGAGCAATCACAAGAGGCCTTCCTAGTGACCGGATAACATTTTAAAATTGGAATTCTGAATTAAACGTGTTCATGGTCATCCTGAGGCTACACACTGGAGAAAGGATTAGCATAAGATGCAAAGAGTTTTAACAGGTGTGTTTGTATAAAGATTTATACTTTCAAAGAAGTGTCTTGCTCATTCACTTGCAGGAAAACAGGAAGCAAGAGGTTGTATTTGGAAGGAAAATCCTTACTGTATTGGATTCAATGTGCTTGAGGCTCTCTAAGCGTCTTTGAAGACTTTCATTTTATTCCAGAGAAACATTATCATTAAGAGAAAACTAGCAAAATTTTGTTTGCATTTATTCTTAGGAGTAAAAGTCAGATGAACATGGGCCAATTGCAGAAAACAACTAAGATGATAGCAAAATAAGGAATATATTTTTATGAGGACAAAAATAATTTTAGATAGACTTTTCAAGCTCTTTAATGTTAAAATACATGTATCAGTCCACAGTATTTTCTTTGATTAACCCAGAAAAATTGTTTAAGGCATCAAATTTTAGTCTCTCTAAAAAAATACTGTTATGTTTGCTGCTCACAAGAATATTAATAATAGAAATCCATATTTCTATTCTAGAATATTTTGTGAGGATCATAACTACATGTAAAGATACATGTAGTATGTAGCCAGTCTACAATGTTCAAACAAAACATAGCTATTTTTGAACAATTTTACGATTAACATCTAAAGGTACTTGGAAAAAACATCCACTTGGCTGATGCAATTGCTGCATGTAGTTCTACCATGTGTATAAGAATATTTTATTCGAAAACAAAAATATGCTTTTTTATGAGCATGAGAATGTTGCCTCATGTCCAAGAGCACATTTTTTGCTTCTGTGGGGAATGAGAGCCTGATTTTGTGCCGCTCGTATCCTTAGCCTGCTATTTTCAAAATTATCATAGAACAACGTGTTCACACTCAAAAAATTACAAAGAAAGGCAGCCCACAATTTGACTCTTTTTGAGGCAAAGACAACCAAGAACCCCATCGTTTAAATATATTTAATTGACATGAAGATACATGAAGATAGTACACGGTTTTCTTTCAGAAATGGGGATCAAGGCATTGCCTACACAATACTAGTAAAAACCAAAAGAACAGCATTCTAGTACACGTGTCTAACAATATTATACAAGCAGAAGGATGGCATTTTTAACAGAGTGGATGTTACTTAGGAATGTCTCAGTAATACATTTGTTGTGACTTCTAATGATAAGTAGAGATAAAAAGTTTCCCAT
This sequence comes from Amblyornis subalaris, assembly GCA_018881555.1. Classification (NCBI taxonomy): domain Eukaryota; kingdom Metazoa; phylum Chordata; class Aves; order Passeriformes; family Ptilonorhynchidae; genus Amblyornis; species Amblyornis subalaris. The sequence goes on from JACAXG010000001.1 coordinate 3,457,544, forward strand.
AAATACTTGAGAACAGAACACACTGCTACTTTACACTCATAATTCTTCAGCCAACATTCTCCTTTCTTCCCACTACTCCTTTTCATGTGCCTAGTCTAACATTTAGAAAAAGGACAAAACAGCAATTATTGTTTCAGTTATGTCTTCCTGGGTAGTCCTTAAATCTTACTTGTAATATCCTAATTTTCCTAAACAAAGTAATCAAAAATTATTATTAAAAGTCCATCTTTGAAAATTAAGTATTCTAATCAGGACTATATTAGAAAACAATGAGACAAACATTTTTTATCACCACTGGAAGAAGGGGCAGGCCACTCAGGAAGACTACAAGGATATCATGAGGTTATGCAAGGATAAAATTAGGCCAAAGCCTAACTAGAATGAAATCTATTAAGCCAGTAAAAGACAACACAAAACAAAAAAATGTCTTTATAAGTACACTGGCAACAAAAGGAGGGCTAAGGAGAATCTTCATCTTTTATTCTATGCAGGGGGAAACAGTGGCAAAGTATGAGGAACAGACTGAGATACTTAATGCCTTCTTTGCCTCAATCTTTAACAGTAAAGACCATTGTCCTCAGGGTACCCAGCCCTCTGAGCCAGAAGAGAGAAACAGGGAGCAGAATGAAGCCCTCACAATCCAAGGGGAAATGCCCAGTGATCTGCTACACCACTTAGACGCACATAGGTCCATGGGGCTGGATGGGATCCACCCAAGGGTACTGAGTGAGCTGGTGGAAGTGCTCACCGAGTCTCTTTCAGTAATTTTTCAGCAGTTCAGACTTACAGGGAGTGTCCCAGGTGACTGAAGTTTAGCAAATATGATGCTCAACTACAAGAAGGGCTGGAAGTAGTATCTGGGAAACTACAGGCCTGTCAGCCTGACCTGGGTGCCAGAGAAGGTCATAGAGCAGATCATCTTGAGGGCCATCACACAGCACACACAGGGCAATCAGGGGATCAGGCCCAGCCACCATGGATTTATGAAAGGCAGGTGCTGCTTGACCAGCCTGACCTTCCACGACAAGGAGAACTGCTTAGTGGAAGAGGGAAAGGCTGTGGATGATGTCTACAAGGACTTCAGTGAAGCTTTTGTGGCTGTCTCCCACAGCATTCTTCTGGAGAGACTGGCTGCTCATGGCTTTGATGGGTGCACTGTTCACTGGATAAAAAACTGTCTGGATGGCTGGACTCAGAGAGCGGTAGTGGATGGAGTTAAATCCAGTTGGTGGCTGGTCACTAATGGTGTTCCCCAGGGCTCAATACAGGGGCCAGTCCTGTTTAATATCTCTATAGATGATTTGCATGAGAGGATCGAGGGCACCCTCAGTCAGTTCACAGATGACACCAACTTGCGCTGGAGTATTGATCTGCTGGAAGGCAGGAAGCCTCTGCAGAGGGATCTGGACAGGCCAGATTAATGGGCCAAGACCAACTGTACAAAGCTCAACAAGGCCAAGTGCCAGTTCCAGCCCCTGGGTCACAACAACCCCAAGCAGCGCTACAGGCTGGGGAAAGTGGCTGGAAAGCTGCCCAGTGGAAAAGGACCTGGCGGTATTGGTCAAGAGCTGGCTGAACGTGAGCCAGCATGTGCCCAGGTAGCCAAGAAGGCCAATGGCATCCTGGCTTGTACCAGAAACAGGGCCAGCAGGACCAGGGCAGGGATTGTCCCCCTGTAGTCAGCACTGGTGAGGCCACACCTCGAGTCCTGTGTTCAGTTCTGGGCCCCTCACTTCAAGAAGAACATTGAGGTGCTGGGGCATGTCCAGAGAAGGGCAGTGAAGTTGGTGAAGGGTCTAGAGCAGAAACCCTGTGAGGGAGCAGCTGACAGAACTGAGGTTGTTTAGCCTGGAGAAAAGGAAGCTCAGGGGAAACCTTGTTGCTCTCTACAACTACTTGAACAGAGGTTGCAGCCAGGTGAGGGTTGGTCTCTTCTCCCAGGTAAGAAGCAATAGGACAAGAGGAAATGGCCTCCAGTTGTGCCAGGAGAGGTTTAGACTGGATATTAGGAAAAAGTTCTTTTGCAAAAAGTTGTCAAGCATTGAAAGAGGCTACCCAGGGAAGTGATGGAATCACCATCCTTGAAGTCTTTAAAAGAAATGTGGATGTGGCACCTGGTTTGGACCTGGTTTACTGCTGAATATGGCGGTGCTGGGTTAATGGTTGGACTCAATGATCTTGAGAGGTCTTTTCCAACCTTAATGATTCCATGATTTTATGATTCTGTAATTCTATAAATATTTCAAACAGGACAAAAACTAGCATTATTAATATTAACAAGGTGAACCAGTGACAACTTAATTATGGGAGTACAGAAGATAAAAACCAAGATACGGGTGTGGCAGAAAGGGAAAAGCCAAAAGCAACTAATTACCATGGATTTCAAGAAGGGCTAGGGTTCAAAAAACCATAAAGCCTACAGCTCCAGGGACACTGGGGCTGCAAAAGGCATGCCAAAGGGAGAGGCACTGCACCAATGCAAATTTTGAGGGCTGTGGCCAGGAGCACTGAACCACTCTAGACTTCTAGATTGCCTTCCTCAAATGCATTGTCTATGGGAAGACCTGGGGTTTATTACTTCATTTTGAATAACCATCCTCAGATATTCAAAGAGCACAAGCACTTTTCTTGAGGGTATTCACAATCTTTTGCAAAGCTATACTGGAGCTGCAACAGGAAGCACAACAGGCAGTTTCACAACACAGGACTTGAGGGACAATACCTAGGAGCCTTTAAGTGTTCTTGACCCTCACTCCCAGCCAAATTTGTCATCCAAAAGAGCAGAGTAGCACTGAATCAGCATGCTATGCCCAGAGCTTTCTGTTTGCTCTGCTGGGTTAGTTTTCAGACGGATGAGTTCCCCAGCTTCCCATATGGCTTCACTTACACCGGCCTGTGCAGCGGCAGTGGAAACAAACAGCTTGTTGTTGCAGGGAGAGCAGGCAGGTTTGGGTTTGCACCAAGCTAAAGAGCTAAGGTGGGCAGCACCACACAGGCACAGAAACCTGCTTTAACTGGCTCTGTTTGCAGAAGAGCCCCATGATTATGTGTCCTGGGACAACTAGGGGAAGAGGAGTGCGGGGCCAGAAATGAGCAGTCACGGGTGGCAACTGAGGAGCAAAAACTCCCTTCAGCTGTGACTGCCACCCAGCTGCTGAGGAACTGATAGCATTCAGTGTCAATTATGTAGCTTTCTGCAATGCTGGAAGCAAGGGAATATACTGTTTTGTTTTGGGTGGACAGAAAATCTGTGACGACTCTGGGAGATGCCTTTGTAAACYAGCACAATGTTAAAACGAACTTCTGCCTAGCTGAGATGATCTTACCATCACAACCCTTTTTCTGGAAGGCTCTGTTACAGTCCCTCAGCAATTAAACCCCTCAGGCAATATATAATAGACTTTTACAGAAGACTCTCCACCAAGCTGTGAAATACAGTTTTTCACTGCCTTGTACTTTTATGTCATCAATTCCTTTATAAAAAGGATGGGTATTTCATGCTAATGAATAGTACCAATTCAAAGGTAAATGTTGTTCTAATTTGATAGCATTTTTACTCACTTTTTACATACTTTAACTTTTGCTTACAAGATCAGAAATTACTATCAGGTCATTTACTATAATCCCTTTATCTTGGACCCCTAAAATTTACTCCACGCTAAGATAAGTAATTTATTTGATCAAAGTGTACTTGACAGCTGCCACAAAATCCCTTACTATTCCTGTAGTTTGATGTCCTCCCCACTGCTTTATTGTTAGCACAGCAGTTTCCTTGCTGTCACCAACAGATTTTTCTGCTTTCCCTGATTTTCATAATACTCTCTCAGATCACTCTGTACAGCTCCAGTTCAATTCATCTGTGCTATGGTGATGGGCATTTCCTAAGCTGAAATGCACTGTGGTTCAGTCTCCACAACCTTGGTGTTCAGTTACCAGTGAAATTACATTTAACTCCCAAGCTGTTTACAATTCAAACAAAAGGATTTCTCTGTACATCATCCAAAACTGACAAAGTTACATGCACTTAAGCTTTTTGCACAAAGATCAAATATAAAAAAATCTCTCTCCTCATATTTCCTTTGGTTTCAGTCTTCTGCATACCATATAGCTTAGCTTGTATCTACAGAGCCTCTTTTTATGTATCACATGAGCTTTTACAGATAAGCTCGCTCTTCTAATCCTCTAAGGGTTCCATACAAATTCAGCCTCTTCCTTTCTAAACTTCTTAATTTCTTACTTATTCAGAAGATATTTCTACACTTGACTTTCTAAGGACTTGGAGATCTAATTTTTTTTTCAGAATAGATATTAAGCTTCGTACCTAACTGGCCTATTAACAAATCTGTGACTCAAAAAAGGAGCTAAATTCCACTTTTTCCCATTATCCTAAACCAAGTTTGACATTTCCCATAAGATGGCATAAGGTCTTGAAGGAGCACACTAAAACATTTGCGGTTAGCTAAGTGCTGATCCGATTTATAAAGCCTGTGTCCATTAAAATTTGTTCCAAACATTTTGGCTAACCACTTTTCTATCAGATCAAGCAGAAGGTGCAGAAGGGATTCAATCAGAATTCCCCAGACCACCCCACAGGTGGTCCCTTCCCACTCCCTGACTCCTGAGCTCACAGCACCTGGCCGCTGCTGCTCTTCTGCAAATGCAGGCTTGGACCATGCTCCTTCTTTCCAGAGTCTCACCATAGTCAGCTCGCTTTCCATCACACTTTGCATCTGTCTTTCACCTTGGATGCCCTCTCTTGGATTGGGCTCTTCCGTTTTCCCTGAGGCTTTCTCCTGGATCACAAGTATTGGGTTCTATAATCTTGGCATTGCCATGAAGCCAGAACCAAGCCTGGCACAGAGCCAGACTTGCTGTAAGCAGCATTCCCTGGATACAGCTTAGTGCACTGAGAAACTCGTGGGAGCTAGTAGGCAGGAGGGCAAAGCAATCTCTCCTGGCAATCAGACAGAGGAGCTTTGCTGTATCGCTGTTGGCAGAACATCTCAGTATCCGCACCAAGCTGACCTGGAGCAATGCAGGAGACAGGCTCTGCACAGCTCATACCAGGGGACCATGTATGCCCGTGACAGCTCTAGTTCTGGCAGCGTGATCTGCTGAAAGCTCCAGGACCTGGATCCTGTCCTAATGAGGAATACAGATGTAGTTCCTATATGGATTGCAGATCCTATATTGCCTATATGTCCCTTCCTATATTTATATTTCACAGAGTCACACACTTGTTAGGGTTGTAAAGGACCTCTGGAGAACATCTAGTCCAATTGCCTCTCCCAAGGCAGAGTCACCTAGAGCAGGCGACACAGGCATGTGTCCAGGTGACTGAATGTCTCCAGAGAGAGAGTCCACAACCTCCCTGGGCATCCTGTTCCAGTGCTCTGCCACTCTCAGTGTAAAAAAGTTCTTTCTCATGTCAAGGTGTAATTTTGTGTGTTTTAATTTATGGCCATTGCTCCTTGTCCTGTCACTGGGCACCACTGGAAAGGGTCTGGCACCATGCTCTAGTCACCCACCTTTGGGATATTTATATGCATTAATGAGATCTCTTCTCCTCTCTAGACTAAACAAGACCCAGCTCCTGAAGTCTCTCCTCATCAAAGAGATGCTCCAAACCCATCTTTGTGGCCCTATTCTGTACCCTCTCCAGTAGCTCCTTGTCTTTCTTGAACTTTGGAGACCAAAATTGAACACAATACTCCAAGTGTGCCCTCACTAGGGCCCAGTAGAGGGGTAGGATGACCTCCCTCGACCTGCTGGCCACACTCTTCCCAATGAACCCCAGGATATTATTTGCCCTCCTGGCCACAAGGGCACTGCTGGCTCATGGTCAACTTGTAATCCACCAAGACTCTCAGTTCTCTGCAGAGCTTCTCTTCAGTAGGTCAGCCCCAGCCTGTCCTGGGGTTATTCCTCCTCACGTGCAGGACCCTACACTTGCTCTTGTTGAATCTTATTAGGTTTCTCTCTGTCCAACTTTCCAGCCAATCAAGGTTCTGCTGAATGGCAGCACAGCCTTCACGTGTATTTGGATCCAATCCTTCTCCAAAAAGGAAAAGAAAGCATCCATGACAAAGGAGCACACTGCTATGGGGAGGAAACCTTTGAGAAAAGCTGGACTATTGGTACCTAGGAACTCTTCAGTTGGGATACACTCTAAAATAGAGACATTCATCCGTCTTTTTTTGCCATTTGGTCCACCTTCATTCTTCACACATTTTGTAATGTTCTGCTTTTATTTTACATACTAATTTAAATAAAGCCCTCCAAAACACCCTTAAGTTCAGTGTGTCTGCACAACCCTCCTAAGGCTCTCAGCCCTGCAGTCAGTCAGGATATAAAAAAGGCTATCCATAACTGGAACTGCTGCTGCCACCACAATTCGATGAGGCAGTATCACAAAATAACCAGGAAAGAACAGAAAATATGAGAAAAGAGAAAGAAAGGAGGAAGAACTGCATTGCATAAACTGAACAACAACAATTCATGGCTGCCCATAGACACACACTGCACCAATCAAATGCTCTATGCAAAGGAAAGTTATGAAAGACCTTGTGTGGAAGTCTCTCATTGACTACCTTCCTAGCACTTACAGGGAAATGTAGTGGCTCCAGCTGGTGCTGGCACTTCCACAGCAGGTTTCCCTCAGGTACTTTGGTACCATCCGACAGCCATCTGCTCTTCCTTGGCCTCTCCGAAGCACAGACACAGCAGATCTCCATGCACTGCAGATCAAACTCAGCTTGACCCTGAGGGTCTCCCCGTCTTTTCCACAGACACAAAAACTGAGCACTCAGGAAGGTTGCCCATGAGTTGCTTCATAAACTGTCAGAGTCACAGAGCAACAACCTGCAACACAGCACTTCTGTAGCTGCTGACAGACCCTGTCAACCTGCTCACGTGGCTGGAGCTGTAGAAGATGTGGGCATTGCCTGCTTTTCCACGAGTCAGCAATGATACTGGCAAAGCAGCCACGGGAATATACTGCACTGTAAAGTACTGTTGACAAAACACTGCTAGCCTGGACAAGGATGGGAGCTCACTACTTTATACATTCTTGCCACAGACTCTACAAGTCAGAGACACCAAACACCCTGTGCTCTGGCATGCTCCTCATTTTCAAAAGGAATATTTCCATTACAGTTTTTCCTCATCCCTCATGTAAAGGGATAAATCTCCTTTTGCTAAGAATGAACAGAGATACTTTTTTTTATTTCCAAGTTGTTTTCATTTTATGCCTACACCATGGTCTCTGGAAACCCATCTTACAGGTTGAAGCAATAAAGAAACCTTGCCTAAACTATCTTTATACCATCTGCCAGGAGCACTTTGCAAAAATTTCTGTGGCATTCTGGAGCCCATGTGAAGTCAATAGCACCTTGGATAAACACGAGCAACCCAATCTAGGGATCTTGGGAAAACAGCATGGGAGATGCCAGACTGTAACCTTTAAAAATTATATTGGTAATTACAGAATAAGATTGCTACAGAGAAACAGGCTGCCAGCATATTGTCTATTGGTTGTATGACTGCATTCAGTAATGAACACTGTTTCTTCTGAAACCTGGCACAGATGGTACATACAGTATCAGAAACAAGGAGCCCTCTGTGCACCATCCTCTTCACAGCTTACATTACCATTAATACTTTCTGTCTATGTTTACAGCAGGCATAAAAATGTAAGCAGCAAGTAATAAATCCATTAATTTTCTTCACCTCTGTAAGGTCTTTGCAAACTTCAGCAGGACAAAAAACCTAGTATTTGACTTACTTTCCATTAAGAAACCAGTTCATAAAGTTGCAAGTTTTCTTCCTTCTTCTGGGTTTCCTCCACTATAGTGGAGTTTAAACTTCCTGTTTACTGAACACACATAAACTGTTACTGACAGCGTCAGGCAGCACTGCTGTTGACTATTTTGCCCAGTATTTTTTAAAAGGGGACACAGAAAAACTATGCATGTTTGTAAAGTCTTGCATTCATTGCTCATTACTGACACAAATCTACTCCATCTAACATGAACCGTGTATTGCTGCATAGATTCTTACCATTATTATATGCAATGCTGAATTGTAAAATTCATATTAAGAAAAGTGATCAGTGTATCCTTTCAAGCTCCTGTTCTGCCAGAGAAGCAACTGCAAAGAAAAAAAAACACAATAAGACCAACAACCTGTACCTTAAAATGAATGGGAAGCTAGAAAACGTGGACGTTCTAGTTGTTGCCTAACAGAATATAAAGTTTAACCCCAGCAAAGCTAGAGTAAAATCCAACTCTCTTGAATCCCATTTCAAGTGGAATGCTTTGTCGTTCTAAGATCCTTTCTTTAATTTTCACTCCCTGCACATATATGTGCACTTCAGAGAGGGTGTGATCCTGCAGGACACTTCGTATGTAACCATGTAATTCCAGATGCCATTAAAATGGAAATGCAGAGGATACTATATGGCAACTTCAGTTTGCAAGGCTGATCTTTATTTTGGTCTATAGTTTTCACATTCTTGATTATATAAGTTTAACACTTAAAAAAAAATAAAATATAAGATCCCAGGAGAAACAGTTATAATGCATGATCCCTAGTAATGACTTCTTCCCAGGATCACTAGTGAGGTCTGTTTCTACAACCTGCGTATCAAGAGACAACAATATTGCTCAAGTAAAAAATATGCAACTAATTCCAACAATGTTGAACTAACATAATTTTTCTGCTTCTAACTTCCTGAAAACTACTAGAAAGACTTAGAAATGAGAACGTAAAGAAATCAGAGACTCTTCCCAGTTCCCACCCCAGACGCCCATCCTGGCTATGAAGTTTCACACTCCCCCAAACCAACTGAGGTGCAAAGAAAAAGTATAAATTAAGACAGGTAGGCCTTTATGACATTATTTGGCTGACACAACAGTTGGATTTGCTTCATTTTTCTGAATGAGACGAATTCTTAACTTCGGAGCATAAGGGGGCCGAGAGCCCCGAACTTCCCGATGCAGTATGACAAAAACGAGAGATGCCCAGCATTGATGCTCAGCACCGTTAACAGCGCATCCTCAGAAATTTATCGGCAATTTCTGCCAACAGCGATGTTCAGCAGAAAACTCCTTCCCAGGGTGCCGGGCAGGCTCGGGCTCGGGCTCCGGCTCCTGCCTCGCGGGCGGCCGCACGGCCAGCGGCGGGCGGGAGCAGCTGCTTGGGCCCCGCCGCTGCGGGCTCCTGGCGCACCTGCTGCCTAGGAGGAGATGAGGAAAAAAATCACCCCAAACCACCGAGTTCGGGAGAACTCGGGCGACGGACAGTGCGTGCGGCCATGGATGTGCACGGCAGGTAACGGGGTATCCCCTAGCCTCCAGCCGGGACACCGCAGAGGAGGCGAACGCCAAGGCCGCGGGCCAGCGGGACATGCTCAGTGCGCGCGGCGGGCTCCGCCTCCGCCTGACCCGGATACAGACGGCGCTGCCTCTCCGCCGGGAGCGTGGAGCCGGCCCGGCGCCGCCGCAGCAGCGGGAGCGGAGCGCCCCGGCGGTGCCATGGCATTGTGGTGACTGCCCGCCCCCGCCGCCCGCCCGCCCCGCGGTCATGGCCCCCATGGGCATCCGCCTCTCGCCGCTCGGCATGGCCGTGTTCTGCCTGCTGGGGCTGGGCGTCCTCTACCACCTCTACTCCGGCTTCCTGGCCGGCCGCTTCGCCTTCTTCATGCTGAGCGAGCCGGCGGCCGGCGGGCCCGAGACGCCCCGCGGCTCCGCGCCCGGCGGCGCCGTGGACCTGCGGGAGCTGCTGGCCGTGTCGGTGCTGGCCGCCGTCAGGGGAGGGGAGGAGGTGAAGCGGGTCCGCGAGGGGAACGTCCTCAACGCCAAGGCGAAAGGGAAGACGCGGGAGGGGGCCGAGGAGCAGCTGACCACTGGCGACCTCCTCTCCAACCGCAGGATGTTCTACCTGCTGAAGGGCGCCTTCCCCGCCGTGCAGGTGGGTGCCGGGCGCCCTCCGTGGGGCCCGGGGCTGGTACCCCGGTGTGCCGCCCCAGCGCTGGGCTGCGCGACACCGGCGCCTTTCGCTCGGTGACCGCCGGCTGAAAGCGCTGCCTTGGCTTTGCGCTTGTTCTTCCCCTCCCGCTGAATTTGTGGCCGTGCCACCTCATGCTTGCTGCCATGGGTGTTGGGTTGCAGGGGAAGGAGTTGAAGCGTGTTGCAAGCGAAACCACGGGACGTGAAAAAGAGTGTGAAATAATATGGGCACGGAGGGCTGGGGGAAAACGCCGAGTCTCGGCATTGTGCATTATGTGCTCCCTGGTTACGGATACAGGTAATTCCACAGTGCAAATTCCGCGTATGGTTAAGGTGCAGAGATCAGGAATGCTGTTATTTTCGTAGATCTTCCTGCCGGTTCTCCTTCCTGCCTTCAGTTATAGGGAGAGCCAGGAGCGGGGAGAAGCAATCGGGAATTCGAGGCTTAGGAACATAGCGCTACAATAGCGGAGTTTAGCTCTCGTGGCTGTGGGACAGCAGATAAGCACAGGTGTGTCAATACTGTGGATCACTGCCTAGCTGAGCAAAATGAGTTTGCTTTCAGAGGTGTACACCCTCCCTGCTCTCCTTCGCTTCTGAAATCTGGGTCTAACTCTAAAGGTCGCACCAAAACCATAGCTATACTTTGAGGCTTTTTGGGTTTTGTTGGCATTTTTTCTGCCTTCAGTAAATGGAAATTTCTGTCTCTTGATGTTAAATTCCTTAGCTTTTCACGGTCATTTGAAATGGGTAGAAAGCCGTAAGTTTGGCTCTCAAAGGTGGTGATCACGTGCTTCTCCTGGACAGGTTGAGAGAAAAAGTAGTTAAGTCGGTTTTTTCGTTGTTGGTTAGTACTCAATGAACTTTCGGTGGCTGTTTTGGAAGTTTCACTCCAAAACAGTGTGTAGTTCTTTGTTGGCTTTTTGTTTGTTCATTTATTTTTTAAAATGAAAGAGTTGTAAAGAACCTATTGAATATGAAATCTAAAGGAAACAACAAATCCTTCAATATTTGAAATAAGTGTCATACATGACTAATCTTTCTCTACAGAAGGATTATGAATGTTCTATTCTGAAGATTCCAGATTGTCTGTCAGTGACAAGCCACCTTCACAAGCCCAGTGTTAAAGGAAGAAAAAGTACTGACCCCCTGTTCTCTTGCATTATTCAGTGTCCTCATAGAGCTTGGCTTTACAGCTTACCTGAGTCACAGCCTGAAACCTGTATGCTTTCTCCCGTTTCACAGATGGATGGACTTCATTAGTCTAGATATAAGAGTTGCCTGTGCTTTTGGAGAAGGCTGGGGATTCCGTTTGGGCTTGAAGAGCACAGTGAACTGTGTATTGCCTGTTCTGTGGTCACACATGTAAACTCTGCAGCCTGGTATTCTTAGCAGTGACAGTCTGACTTGTGTCTTTCTCTCAGAGGGTGTTAACATTGAACATCTAGTTTTAAAAAACTTTGGTACTCCTTTTTATTTTTATTACAGTTGACTTGTGCTGCTAGTCTTTAAAAATAGATGGTGCTTTCTAAAGTGCAGGTGTGTTCTCAAAAGCAGTATAAAACCAAAAATGTGTGTGTAGGTCTGTGGAACTGGAAAATACCAGGCATGTGTCTTTTCCTTTTCCCTGCTTCTCCTTAGATTGACTGAGCTTGAGCATTGAAGATGTCTAGGATGAGTGTGTTTTTCAGGTGATCTGGAGTTATTCAGTCTGACAGATGAGCTGTGGGATGTTTAGTATTTTAAGTGCATGATGTGGATAATACCAGCTTATCTCATGAGGTGTTTAAAAAATATTCACTAAGCTGTATATCCTGATAACACATTCTGGCTCTGAAAGTCTGTCATGAAGATATATTCCTAAACCTTTGCCCAAACTAAAATAAAAGCTTTCTTTTACTATATACATACTATATATACTTACCAGGTGTGAAGACAAGGTATCATCTCAATCTACAAATACCTCAAGTGTAACTTCAGAACAACCCATCTAAGACTGTAGCTCTTTCATAGAACAGACCTGCTGCGGTTTTGGTGTGAATATAAGGATTATAGAGGATTTTCCGAGGCAGTATAAAGTTCCATCGTGTGAGAAGTATCTTACTTTATATCTGTAGTCTTATCCCCTGGTACAGAGTTACACTCTATCATAAAAGATGTTGCTGAAGTCAAGTAAACCTCCTCTTCTCTCCCCGCTGGAGAAGATGATGCTCATAAAAGCTGTCAAACAAAAACTGAAATAATTCCAAGAGTAAGCTTATGCAAAACATTGATGTTCTCATATCGTGAAGTTCGTGAGCTTAACAGAGCTACCTCAGTATTTAAATTGTTGCCAAATGTTGCAGCCAGGAAGAAGATGAACCAGCACAAAAACTTGGTGCTGAAATGTGCCTGTAAAGCACAGGAGATGGAATTGTTCGGTGTGGACAAGAAATGGCTCGCAGGAGACATTATAGTGGTCTTTCAGTACCTGAAGGAGGCTATAGGAGAGCTAGAGAGGAACTTTGTACAAGGGCCTGTAGTGACAGGACAAGGGGGAATGGGTTTGAGCTGAAAGGGCAGGTTTAGATTGGACATTAGGAAAAAATTATTTAATGTGAGAGTGATGAGACAGTGGAACAGGTTACCCAGAGAAGTTGTGGATGACCCTCCCTGAAAGTATTCACGGCCAGGTGGGATAAGGCTTTAAGTAACCAGGTTTAGTGGAAGATGTCACAGCCTGTGGCAGAGGGGTTGGAGTGAGATGATCTGGAAGGTCCTCTCCAGCCCAAACCATTCCATTCTCTTATGATTCTCTAAGAATAACCATGGCTTTCCAATGTTTCAAAATAACCAAGGGTAGAGTTCATTTGACTGAAATAAAGTTAAGTCAGCGTTTGGATTCCCTGTGTTGTGCTGCTGGGCATAAAAAGGGAAAGCATGCAAACAGTCTCTCTGAAGCAGATCTTCTCCTAAAGTATTATTAAGAGAAGATAGAAGAATTCTTCTTACTTGCAGAAGCTGAAATAAATCTGGAAAAACTCTTACAGTACTAGGAGTTGTGATTTATATAAAAAACCCTTTCAAAATCCAAGGAAAAAACCCCATATACATAGAAAATGTTTTGCCTTTGTGCTTTTAAGTAAAGGTATTGTCTCTACAGAGGAAGGTATTGCCTCTACAGAGGAAGAACTCCACTGCTTACATCACCTGGTCTGTTTGATATAAATAGATGTATTTGCATGAGTTCAAGACTTCTCAAAGCTGTGTTAGGTAAGACCAAAGAGGAGTGGATCAATTGTGTTTTATCACTGTGCGGTAAATTGAGTGGTGTTGAGTGTTGTTTTTATATCCCTCAGAAATAGGCATGAGAAAGATAAGGGAGAAAGGGGCAAGTAATTTTTAACTTGGGTATTACCCAGTCTTGTCTGATCGCACTCAACATTCAGCAGTGAATATTTGCAGGTGTATTCCATGAAGCATGTTTGTACAGTTGATTTTGAAATATACTTAATGCTGAAATATATGCATCGGTTTCTCTTGGTGAAGTTCTCAACTGCAGTTACAGGCTGGAGGTGTTTGTTCACTGCTCCTGCACTACCAGCATGTTGTCCTATCTATTTGTCTTGCTAAGAATGAGTTAAAGCTCTGATTCAGCTGTAATAATCTCCTCTGCGCCTTTTCATTTTTTATTTATTTTGTGTATCTTTTCTGGGTTACTCCTCTGCTTTCCTGGTTGGTTCTCCATGCAGCCCTATTTATTCCTTGTGCTGGCACAGTGGTGGTGCGATAAGGACTGGGCTGGGAATTAGGTGAGGAGATTAAGGAGATGGTTGACCCGGCCCTGCTGCTGAGGGGAGAGTGGACTGGGGAGGCAGTCTTTCAAAATTCAGTTATAGACTAGACAGAAACACTGGTATGTTCTGCTCAGAAGAGCTTCTGTGAAGAAATGATCTCATGATACCAGAGTTTCAGCAGCATTACCTGGTAAAAGATCTCTCTCAGCACCATGCCTCATGTCCGGGGTCAGTGTCAGGACCCTGATAACTGAATGTATCCCAAGTAAAAATTTGAAATAAAGGTTATTTAGGAATACTCTGGTTCACTGCCCTTTTACGGCTCATCTTCAGCACATCTGAAGGAGCAGCCCTACTTGGTCACAAAGGCGGGAGTGATGGACAGAGGACAATGTGTTCCTTAAACTTGCACTTTGACCATATTACCTCTATCCTCTTTGAAAAAGCCGATTTTAAAGTGACCCACACAATTCTACTATTTTGCAGCTGTACAGTACTAGAGTTATTTTCACAAGATGCAAACTTCAGTCTTATTTGTCAGATTGTATTCTGCCCTACACTCTCATTTTGAGCTGTTTTGGTTTAATTTTGACGAGTGTTTTTGTTCTAGAGTTGCACCAGCTGTATGTCTTGTTTTCTAGTGTAAGTACTGAATAGAGTTTCATCTTGTTTGCACCCTTTTTTTAAATTGTGACTGTGGTGGAAATCAGGTCTTCCTCTGTCTCAATCTTTCTCTTTGAGCATATTTTTATGAGTCTTTTGACTGTCCTGAATCCAAATGTTCTTGTATCTCATTTCCAGTTAAGACTGGTGATAAATACYGTGTTTCAACCTTGTGCATGATAATGCTGGAATCAGTGTTTGAAATGAAAATTTAAGAACATGTCACTTTGATTTTCTTCTAAAATACTTTGACTTTTTGAAGATTAATGTCACCAAGCACTCCTTTTTTTATCAAGCTACCTGAAGTACTTTCTGGGTTTAAACTGACTGTTTACAGGCTTCTGACCACAGTCTCAACTATCATACCTAGAAAAATGTAATTTCATCTGAGATGACAAGCTCTGCAACTGATACTGATTCTGTGTGAAAGATAGCTATGTTAAAGAAGTAAGTTTAAAAAACAAAATGATACTTAAATTTCAGAAGGATTGCACTTTACTGAATAAGTTTAGTCATTTGTCTCTTCGTGTTATGAGAATGACATTATCAGGTCTTAGGGCTTTTAATAAAGTAAATGTTCTTCTGACCTGGATGATCTTTGCAACTGCCAGTGGGTTTCTAAGTAAAACAAGAAGTGTGAATGTTAATCTGAAATCTCAGTAATAGGTGTTGTCTGGAGATGCACCTCCTAACAGGGGGTTCCAAATGTTGCCAGATGACTTACGCCGACTCTATCTACATAAAAATGAAATTAAAACCTGTAACTTTATGCTAATGAGTTCTGTTATTATCTTTTCAGATGTAATTGCAAGTAGTTAATTTGGCTTGTTTGTACACTGGAGGTGTTTAATGTATCAGCTGAGCATCTGGAGAGTTGAATTTCTTAGCAGTGTAGCCACTCACAACAGTGGAAGTTTTTTGGGTGTTACCTATTTTATTGGTAGATTTCTAATCTGTCCTTATTTGGATGTTTTCTTAAAATGAAAACAAGTGTTGCAACTCTTGTGACAAGCAAGTCATCTCTTTCTCTTTGCTAGACTTGGGTCTGTATAGAACTGTAATGGATAATTTTGCCATCTACTGAAACCACTTGTGTGAGCTAATGACCAAGTGGCTTTATTTTACTGGTTTAAAGTTCTAGTTGTTTCCGCAGATTGCAGGTGGAAACGGTGAATCCTGTGATCCGTGCTGATTCCCTCAATTCCACTTTCTTTTTCACCAACCTCTATTCATCSTAAGTCAGTAAAAGAACAGTTGTCACCTGATATGTCTTTACTATTTGTTAAATCCTATTTGTTTCAGTCAGCTTCCTGCTGGTTTAATGATGAAAGTCACCTACAGAGTTTTAATAAGCACTAATGGAACTTTTTGACATTTGGGCTTGTCCAGATTCTTCTTGGTACATTCTGTCATCTTGTTCCTGCATTAAGTTGCTAAAATAAGCAAAGATGTATTTGATGGTAGAGGAAAAACTCTGTCTGTCTGGACTTAGGTGCCTTAAAAAATGCATGTGTCCTTTATTAGTGTTGTGGCATAGTTATAGAAATCGTTGTTGTTTTCAGATCAAGTGAATAACATGACCAGTGGGTTTTATATGTCTTATGATTTTATACATTAGTATGATTTTATACCTTACATATTTATATACAAATATACTTTATAGTTTTATTAAACTTAATTACCTTTAATAAGCTATTTTTTTTTTTAGAAAACCATGTGATTCAGCAAGATCCTCTCTCATTTCATAACAGAATCTGCATTGCTAAAACTCTTTGTAAATTGAACCCTAGCAAGAGGAGCATTTTTGAAAGGCATGAAGATCAGCTGTTAAAAGCTCATTTTTCCTTTCTAATACGTTGTGGTAATCTAAGGAGGAAAAGAAAGCTTTCTTTTCAAAAGAAAGCAGCTGGTTTTAAAAACGTCATTGTATTGAATAAAATTGGGGGGGGGTTACTATGCTTTTTTACTATTGAAATTGTTTAAAGCTTAAAGGCGTTTTAAACTTAAGAAGTGGTACTTTGATTTCCCAGTTTGCATTCTTTTTGGAGTTAACATAAGCTTTCAAGAAGCAGCTTTCATTCATAATGAAAACTGCTACTCACCACCCCCAACTTCAAAAGTTGGAAGGGAGGGATCATGAAGGGTCCTGGCTGCAGGTGAGCTAAGTCTTGGTGTGAATGCACACCCCTCCCTTTGTAAAAGATTCTGGAGCCTTATTTTGTAACCAGGATAGGTTAGATACTTTCCCTAGATACTGGAAATGTGGTGCTTTTTGCTCTCCCAGAGAGTGCTCTCCTGTTGTGCATATTTATATGTCCTGACTTGTCAAGTGGATGTTTACATTTAGAGGATTTGGCATCTGATTTCTTCACACGATTTGTGTGTGTACAGAGGCTGTGAGAAGCTGAGACAGCTTTCACCTCTGATACATTTGAGGAGAAAAACAGAGAAGCAGAGCCAATGAAGGTAAAAGAGTCTGATCTGTACTGTGGTGGGTCTGAGGTTGCTCTTTGGTGCAGCACAACAGCAGTGGTTGGAGGGGTGAGGCTTGGTCTCTAAGTGGGGGAAATCCCAAAGACTGCTGGTTGAACCGCTCTGCCCTGAGTTGTGACATGTCTGAAGCACAGATAAGAGCAAATCAAGTACAGTCCCATGCAGCCACCTAATAGGTCAGTACACCTTTCGAGTCTGTAGTTGTGGGTATCCTAGAGTCGTAAAATGACTTGTATTGGAAAGGACCTTAGAGATCATGCTGTTGCAACCTCTGTGCCATGGGCAGGGACACCTTCCAGAAGGCCAAGTTGCTCAAAGCCCCATCCCCTTCTGGCCTTCAACACTTTGAAGGATGAGACATCCACAACTTATCTGGCAACCTCTTCCAGAGCCTCACCACCTTCCCAATAAAGAATTTCTTCCTAACAGTTAAGTCGAATCTGTCCTCTTTGAGTTTAAAACCATTCCCACGTGTCCTGTCACTATCTGCCCATATAGAAAGTTACTCTCCCTCTTTTTTTATAAGTCTCCTTTAAGCACTAGAAGACTGCTGTGAGGTCTCCCTGGATCCTTCTGTTTTGCAAGCTAGATAAACTCAGCTCTTCTAGCCCCTCTTCATAGGAGAGGTGTTCCATCCCTCTGATCATCTTTGTGGCCCTTCTCCCGCATTATCGTGCTGAGGATTCCATACCTGGTTGCAGTACTCCAGGTGAGGTCTCACAAGGGGAGAGTAAAGGGGGAGAATCGCCTCCCTCCACCTGCTAGCCATGCTGCTCTTTTGATGCATCCCAGGAGCTAGTTGGCCTTCTGGACTGGGGATCCATGAGAAACCCCAAGTCCATCTCCATTATACTGCTCTCAGTCAGTTCTCCCAGTCTGTACTTGTGCTCAGGATTGCCCCAAGCCGGGTGCAGCATCTTGCACTTGGAGTTGTTGAACTTCAGGAGGTTCTTGTGAGCCAACTTCTCAGGTTTGTTCAAGTCCCTCAGGATGGTGTCCCTTCCTTCTGTTGTGTCAACTGCACTGCACAGCTTCATCTCATCTGCAAACTTGCTGAGGGTGCACTTGATCTTACTGTGTCATTGATGAAGTTGTTAAAGAGCACCAGTTGCAAAACAGAGCCTTGAGGAACATCATTTGTCACTGGCCTCCATGTGGATGCAGAGCCATTGACCACAACTTTCTGGCTGTGTCCATCCATCCAATTCCTTATCCACTGAATAGTCTATCCTTCAAATCCATGTGTCTCCAATTTGGAGATAATGATGTCATGTGGGACCCTGCCAAAGGCCTTACAGAAGTCTAGGCAGATGACACCAGTTTGGTCTTCCCTTGTCAACTGTTGCAGTCAAGCCATCATAGAAGGCCACCAGATTGGACAGACATGAACCTGAACTCTTACTGGTTGCTCTGGACATTAATCTAAAGGGTGTATGTAGTTATAAAATAAATGTCCACAGATGACATCTCTCAGTCACTCAGAAAGAAGATGTCGGAATCATTGTTGGTTTATTGTGTGTAAGTGTTTGCATTTACTTCTGTCTCTCCACTTCTTTCCTCCATTCTCATGTCAGGTGAATACAGGCAAAGCTAAGTTTGGATCTTTGGCCTGCATAATACCTACACCACATAACCACTGGTGAAGTGGCTGTGTAGGTCATGCAGCATGAGTGCACCAACGAAACAGAAAAACAAACACTATTAATGTTTTACTAATGTTCCCCTGTGCATGCTCCAGGCTGCAGCCCCCAGGCTTTTCATTTTCATGGTTCTATTTAAATCAATAGACTTATCTATTGAATCATAGAATAGTTTGGATTGGAAGAGACCTTTAAAGGCCATCTAGCCCAATCCCCCTGCAATTAGTAGGGACATCTTCAACTCGGGTTACTCAGAGTCCCATGCCA
Source organism: Amblyornis subalaris (assembly GCA_018881555.1). Lineage (NCBI taxonomy): Eukaryota > Metazoa > Chordata > Aves > Passeriformes > Ptilonorhynchidae > Amblyornis > Amblyornis subalaris. The sequence goes on from JACAXG010000001.1 coordinate 3,476,390, forward strand.
CCTAATCTTGAACGCTTCCTTGAGGGATGAAGCATCTGCTGCCTCTCTGGGCAACCTGTTCCAGTCTCTGTTCTTGAAATGTAATACCTGGAGTACTCCTATATTCGTATTCTGACTAGTGAATGTTAACTTTTGTTGTTACCTGTACTCTGGAGGAGAGTTGTGTTTGGGGTTTTTTGTTGTTTTTTTTTTTAGTTTGAGTAGCTTAATTAATATTTCTTCTTTACAATATGAGTGTGATAGTATTTGTGTTGTTCTTGTTTTATTTTCTAACAAAACAGCACTAAGTTTTGGATTTGAGAGGACATAATTATCAGATGGGAATACTGATACTCTCAGAAATAAAGAGCTGTGCTACCTCATATCTTTCAAGATACTGGATTATTTGCATATTAAAATACAAAATGAGTATTGGGCTGGAGAAGTATGTGGGGAAGGAGAGGGAGTACTAAATTTAAAAAAAATTCACATGCCAACATCTAAGAAAAGCATTGCATTTTCATGCAGTATGTCTGTTTTAAAAAAATTATCAAAGTATTTGAACAGAAGCTTCAATTTAAGGTGGGGGCTGGGGGATGTTGCATATATTTTTTTCACTTTAATTTACCTTTGATGGGTGAATTCAAAGGCAAAACTACAGTTGTGTCCCACCCTCTCAAAGCAAGAAGAAGCCTGAGGTTGTGCACCATGTCAGGGACAGCTAGCTAGTATTCAAGTAGGCTTTTTGGGTGATGAGCTGCCACAAAGACAGCGTGAAGTGCTGGTAGGGAGTAAACCAGCACAGGACAGAGAGCCACTGTGAGGTTCCCTGAAGTCTTTGAGTGGTCAGGACTGTTGGCTGTTTGTTCAGAGCACTGCATTTATCCAGAAAGTTCATAGTACACTGGAATTGCTTTCTGTGTTCCCATCACCAGTGTGCTGGAGGGGAGTGTTTTCTGTGCAGGAGGTTTCTGAAGGCTGGAAGGACCTGGGTGTTTTGGAAGGCACACTGTGGACTGATCCTGGTGTTGGACCTCCACTGCTGGGTCCCATGAGCAGCATCCCTCTTTTGTTATGGAATTCCTGCACCTTGGAGGCTGGTTTTGAGGAAGCTGTGTGGGGTGAGATGCAGCCAGACTACCTGGTTTATGAAATAATGTTTTGGGGTTTTGTTTTTTTTTTACTTTTCAGCAGTATTTCATGCACTGATTTACATATATTTTATTAAACCTCTGTGTTTGATGCAGTTCTTTGTGAGGAGGGCTCTTGCTTCAAGCATAGCTGGGGAAGCTTGGTATTGGTGCTCAGCTTCCAGAACTTCCCCAGATGGGCTTTTACACCTTATAGCTGTTAAGCAATTAACCCCAGAGCATCTTGCTGAAATAATCTGTAGTGTCTGAAATATTTGGCCTTGTGATTGTCTTTCTACTATAGCTACTCCTAATATATGAAGATTTGGAAATGTAGTCAACTACATATCCATATCGCCTCAGAAAAGTTTAAAGTGTAAGGTCGTGGCCTCTGGAGGCTGCCAGCAAATGAGAATGACAAATAGGAAGGGAACATTGTATTAACACAAAGGCATGTTTTTCAGGTATATTCTCCTGCGTTTAATAAAAAAAAGGGGGGAGGGGAATAAAAGAAGTTCCCAATGTTGAGGATTGATGATCGTCTCTCAGTCAAGTATTCAGCCAAGGCTACAGAGTAAATAGTCATATGAATGGAAGAACTAGTGACCCGGTTGAATTTTTTTTTTTTTTACTTTCTCCAGACGGCTCTGCAACCTTACCACTATATCCCCATTTTTTCCTGGTGAAATAATCACGGCTGTTGAGAGGGTCTTCATAAGCATTATAAATGCTGCCATGTCATGGCTGCCGCTACAAAATTTGAACTACTAGATGGTCTTTCTCTGAAAACAGTACCCTTTAGATAGTTTCAGACTTTTAATTTTAGTGTACTGTAACAACAGGTTTAACAAGATATTCTTCCTTTTGAGCATTGGTTCAAACCCTATAACTTGTTGGAGGCCTCTTTCTTCTGTTGTGGTTTTTTTTAATGGTGGTATGTAATGTGCTGTAGTGGAACTTTGACTGCCCAGGGGCTGTGTTGAGACTGCCAAGTCTGTGGAACTACTCATCTTGACTTTGCAGAACTGTTTTCCCTAGGGGAAAACACAATCGTCAGATTTATTGTACAGTGACAGATGTTTAATTTGTAAATGTCACGGCAACTTCAAGAGCTCCATGTTTGGCATATAATGCTTGAAATACTGGTTTTACGTGAGAAGACAGCTATGATGTATGGCTGGAGTTGCTGCAGTCCTGCTTCCTTTTTCTTTTTTAATTCTCTTGGAGAAAATGGCCCTTAACTCTCTGCTAATAACCTGTTAGAGTTGAGGTGTGTGTGATGCCTTTTCTTGTCATGATGTGAATTACGTAAAAATCCTGCTCGTATAAAGTCTGTCACATTCAAACATAGCCTGATATCTTCTTCATTTTCATTGTCTTTCCATGTCACTTGCCAACAACTACTTTTGGGACAACTGCTTCTCTGGTGATCCAAAAATACCGTGGTACTGCAGTCACAATGATATTGTGTTGGGTTTTGCAGAACATTACTCCATTCAGCAGATTGGTGCTGTGTGTCCTCTGCTACTGAGCCAAACTGTGACATACTGAAATGCCCTCTGGTGTGGAATAAAGTTCATTAAACTGGGCAGCAGGTGACAATAGGCTGAAATGTGACCTTTGCCTGCTGTTCATAAATGTTCTTCATGGGCAATATTATGACCTTTCCCCAGCCTACCTAAAGACAGGTATGGGATGTTACTAACTTGTTGATGAAATAACATATGTCTAACAGTTTTGTAATGGTTAAATTCAATTGAGTTGCTTAAATTTCTAGTTGTAACTGAATGCTGACAGTAGAAATATATATATAGTAAGATTCCTACTTGTCCAAGTCATACATAGGCTGCACAATATCTGGTGATAGTATATCTGTACATTTCCATGTGCATCTACTGCTCTGTATGCTGTATGATTCTCCAGAGTCAAGTGTTCCACCTGTAGTCTTTGAAGCAACTGCATTTGAATACTGATTTAAAAAACCTGGGATTCATACTGTGGGAATGTTCAGTAGGAAGAGCTGCAGCCAAAGCAACAGTGTCCAGCTGTGGTGTGGTTCACAGTAAAATTCTGGATTGTAGTTTTGCATTGCTTGTCACATGATGGTAGTAGCCTGTGAGTTGCTGAAAAAATGACTAATTCATGCATTTTAGGTGAAGGAAGAAAGAGAAAACGTGAGCAAACCTGTAATTTTCCCAAGTACCGCAGTTACTGTATCTGATAAGTTAATGCAGCTACTTTCGTTGTCCTACCACAGATAAATTCTGAGGAGCGTGTTGACACAGCGGATCAGGAGACAGTCTCTTGGGATCACAATATTCCTGAAGACATAAAGCAAAAAATACAGCCTAAAGAGGTGCCAGCAGAAAGTGTTACTGTCTGGATTGATCCGTTAGATGCCACACAAGAATACACAGGTAGCTGATTCTTGTTGACAAACCATTGTGTAATTCTGATGTCTGTCTTTTATACTGGGGACAAATAGTAAATATTTAAAATGACATCTCTTGTTAAACTGTGCTATGTCAAAGCTCGTGTGATTTCATTGAACAAATTGCATAATGAAATCTCTGTAGTTCTCAAATCACAGCATTTACTTTTATATATTCCAACTCTGAAATTACTTTGGTATTCCTTGCAACTAAGTAATTGCTGTAATGAATGGTAACTGTCAGTTATGGATTGTACCGGATTTACACATTTCTTTATTTCAGTTATTACTGTGGCAACACTAAGTATCTCAGATTTTTGGGTTCATTTATTTAAAGTAAATAAAGCAGATATTGTATTTAACTTGATATAAGAAAATTTTTGTTACCATTTTTTAAAAAAGCATGCATAATTCAGTCTTCCCCCTTTTCGAATGTTTTAGGATGTCACATAAGCAGTTAAAGGCAATCCAATTAAAATTCTTTCTGATAAGTGCTACAGAACAAGTAGAAAAATGGGAAATTTTTTGTGAATATTTCATTGATCCAATCATCCTTTCTAGTGAATGTTCTTTGGTATTTTAATTAGCATTTTTGAACCAAGAGAGGACAGGACTTGAGGCAGAGAAGGGAGAATGTAGGGGCACAGACTTCCATGAAAATACATGTTGCATAAGACACAGCTGTTAGCATTAGATGTGGTAGGAGTATAGTTACATCTACTGAACAGGACAAATTGCTGGAAAACTGAAAAGTCTTTAAAGTCTTTTGAAAGCTGCAAGGTTATTTGAAGATACATCAAAGTTACATAACTGTAAGAGGCAGAATGTAGACCAGTCTTCAGAGAACAATATTTCTGTAATCTCCTGTCTGTTTTCCTTTTGTGTTCTTGGCATCTGATTGTAAACGTGCTCACTTTCTTGTTTTGCCCACAGAGGATCTTCGACAGTATGTCACGACAATGGTTTGTGTGGCTGTAAATGGTAAACCGGTAATTGGAGTGATACACAAGCCCTTCTCATCATACACAGGTACATTCATGCCTTCACGTATTTCCATCATCGTCAGTCACAGTGTTAATTAAAATCTGATGTTTGAGAGAACATCTGTAAGTATATATGAGAAAATAGTACCTGGGGCAAAAGGGCACTGCTGCAGACCTCACAACTAAAGCTGCAGATGTGTTCTGTGCTGTATAACCACAAAGGAAAAGGCTGCCCTTGTTTAACATAAAAATTACACATTTAAAACTGACTAACTGAAAATGTGTTTCAGAGTTAAGATCCCTTTAATCAGAGTGCTTATAGCAAACCAGAAAAAAGTTAAGCCTACAAATAGTGACCAGTCTTGTGTGTGCTTTTAGTCTTTAGCAGAAGAGAGTACTTTGCTAATTCAGCAGAATGACTTGGGTCTGTGGTATTATACCCAGGAACTGGTGTTTATTCAGTGTGAATAAGAAAAGATTGATTAAAGATCTTAATGGCAACTGTTTGTATGTAACAGGCAAGACTGTCTAGCATAACCTTATTGATTATCTGACATGCTTTTAATGCCACAACTGTGAAGTAATTAATTCTTTAGTATTAATGATGTTTCAGAGAGCATTGCTGCAAGTGTGGCAATTTGTATGCACCTCTGAAAGCTTCAAAGTAGTTTAAGTAGTCATGTCTTACTATGCATTTGAAACAAGTTTCTGATAACATTTTCCCTTAGGCAATACTGACCTCTAGAGTTCTGAAGTTATACCGTAGCTCTGGCACAAAAACTAAGTCTGAATAATTGTATTTTGTATTTGTTCTCTTTTTTTGGCCCACTGAACACTCAATATTTTGTGCTAAATATATTACTGTCTGTAAATATGAACTTAATTTCTAGTCACTTGAGTATGTGCTGTATTCCAATATGTTTCAAGAATCTTGGAGGTTTGGAAACATATTTTTCTAGGTATCAATATCTATCTGAAGAAATGGGTTTTTAGCATTGTAATGTTAAGAATTTATCTCCTTTAATAATAGTGAAGTGTGAAATGCTCAGACATGGCATCAGATGAGATGCAATGAATTCTGTCACTCTGTATGACAAGTACTCATTTTCCAAGCTGGAAATACCAATATGTTGTGAGTCAGATTGTTCCTAATACTACCACACAAATACAAAGCAATAAAGGGCAGTCAGCATTGTTATTTCACATAGCTCAGTCTGTTGCCAAACAATCTGGCCCTCTACTGAGATGAAATTGCTGGGTAGTTTACTAAGTAAATGTCAGATTAATGGTTGGGGGATGCCACCTACCAAGCTTGGCTTTGAACCTCGTGATGAAACGAGTGGGAAGTTGTGTATTCTAAATTCAGTTCTCTGAAACACAACATCAAATGTTTTTCTTTGTAGTACTACCCTCCTGAGCAATTTCCTTCCTTAGCATTACTATCCTTCTGAACAAAATGACTCAATAAGATTTCTGGTATCGACTTTAAAGGGTAGTGGGGCTTTTTGTTCTTACATAAAAACATTGTTTGAGGAAATATCAGATGTATTTCTGATTACGAGCCATTCTTTTAACTTTGGTGGCTTTCCAGTTGCAAGTTCTAAATATTAACTACTTGGGATATTTCCCTCTTAGTCTGTTTTTTGGAAGTGTCACACAAGAACAGTCAGGCTTGGGATAATGCCATATGCACCAGTGTGTGTGTGGCCTGTTTCTCTTCTCTTGTGTGCACATGTGCATATGCATCCCATCCTCTGTCAGCCCTAGCTTTCTCTTTTATGGTAGGGAGAGATATTAAGTCAGAAGTATCAATTACATATTCTTAGATGAGTCCCCTTTTATCTTCACACTTAACAGAGATTGTCTTCTGTAAATCTTAGCAGAATTTTTGTTTCTCTTGTAGCTTGGGCAATGGTCGATGGTGGGTCAAACGTAAAAGCTCGTTCCTCCTACAATGAGAAGACTCCAAGGATTATTGTGTCCCGCTCCCATGCAGGAAAAGTTGAGCAGGTTGCACGGCAGACATTTGGAAATAAAACTGTGATAATCCCCGCTGGTGGAGCAGGTTTGGTTCTTTAAGCATCCTATCCATTTTATTGCTTCTGAGTGTTTTAATGGTGTAGCTGTTACTAGATAAAAGGATGTAACTGTGGTGTCTCCACTTTTTCCTTTTGCCTTTTGATCTTTGCATCCCTAGAAGCAAGCACTTGACAATAGGGACACAGTTTGTCCTGTGTTCAGGAACCTACATGCAAACTTGTTTCACATTTCAGGCAGTTCACAAGTCAGTATGTTACTGAATCTAAGCCTGGACCAGCAATATTGTGGTCCTTTCATTGAACACGCTGATGTATGTTTATTGAAGGCACTGATGCCTCAGTGGGAGAAAAAGGGTTGTGTGATCACAGGTGGAATTATGGAAGAGAATCTGTTGGTTGTTTAGTTAACTATTAGTATGGTTGATTAAAAAAAAAAAATTAAGAAAAAAGCCATTCAAGTTTGGTACTATTTCTTGCATTTATGTCAAAAGAGAAAATTTGTGTCACTGAAGTCCTTTTTTATCTGCCTCATACGCAAATTAAAGAAGTTTTAGAATACTTCTTACTTATGTGATATGCTTGTACATGTTAATGACAGAATATAAATATTTGACACAATAATGTGAAGCAAGAGCAGTTTTAAAGTCTCAGAAAAGCCATGCAAAATCTGAATTTTACAGAAATGTATCTTTCTGTGGCTTTAATAGGGAAAGAGCTCCCTTACAGATCATTTAGTCAAGAAGGTCTCGCATTGGTTCTTGATAATGAATCTAAGTGAGTTTTCTTCTGACAAAGAAAGTGAAAGTGTAACTGATTATAGCAGGTCTTGTCCAGGGCTTGACTCTGTATAAGGAGATAAAGAAAAGAACAGATTAACGAAACAAGAATATCGGTTGAAGAGTTGAAAAATTGAAAAAATTCCATAGAAGAACGAATACTATTTTGAGCAGTGACTTTGTACTTCATAATGAATGATAAAGGAGAATGCCCTGGGCTGAGTTGCTTTATTGAAGAGTAGTGTATGCATCTTCCTTCTAATGGTAATAAAAAGCCAGGGAAAAAAGGATAGACTTCAGTGTGATACAGGGATTGAGCAATAAGTGAGTGAACATAAGAGCAGAACTATATTTGAGTTTCTGGTCTTGTTCTTTTAATGTATTTCAACAGGAAAACTTGGTTTAATTTTAATTTTTTAACCTCTGTCCATTTTTTCTAGGTTATAAAGTGTTGGCCCTCCTCGACGTGCCTGAAAAGAATCAAGAAGAAGCTGATGTGTATATCCATGTCACCTACATTAAGAAGTGGGACATATGTGCTGGAAATGCAGTGTTGAGAGCATTGGGTGGCCATATGACTACCCTGACTGGTGAAGAAATTAGTTACACTGGCTCAGATGGCAATGAGGGAGGACTTATAGCCAGTATCAACATGAACCATAAAGCACTAATTGAAAAACTTCCAGATCTGGAAAAAACATCACACAAATAAACATGACTGATGGAGAAGTACAAGTTGTGCTTTTGTAGCCTCCAGAAGCTCTGTCTGAAGAAGCAGGCGTGGAAACCTGCTGGAAAAGATGCGCAGCAAAGCAAAGCAGTTTGGTGTGGGTTTGGGGACTATATCTTGCATTGGGTTTTGTCAGTGGTGGTATTTAAAAAAGAATAAAATAATAATAATCAGAAGTAGGAAGGGGACCGATGGTCTCAAACATCAGTTTCCATGTTTTGTTTTTTTCAGACTGTTTTCTTGCAGTTCTTACACTCAAGATGCATTTACCGTATATGTTGGTGAACATAGGTGAACTAAAGAAAACTCCAAATTTTTTCATAAAATAACTTAAGTATTTCCCACAGGAATTTCTTGAAACCTTTTACATCTTACTGTAGTTTTAGCCACTCCATAATGAATTAGGTAGTAAAAAAAGCTTGATTTGTATAGGCATCTGATAACTGTAAGCAGTTAATCGGGAAACCTGACCCCGTGTTTTGTATCCCCTGAATGGAAAGCACAAGAATGTTGGTTCAAATCTATATGCAGCAGCAGTTTATCTTTGACAGTGTGGCACTCTTTCTGCTTTTTAAGAGAAAGAAAGAAATGTTCTGTACTATTTTGACTTCTTTCCTGAAGATGTAAACCAGTTTTAGTTCAGGTGGGTTGTGAATATTGGTGTTTTATTAATCAGTGTTATTATTTCCATATATGTTTTTAAAAGAAGGCAGCGTTTCCTTGTATAGTTTTTAGCAGTTACTTGTCCTTGATTTCTGCTAAGTGTTGAAGATGCATGCTAGATTTTTCCTCTAATGTAGGACTTGTTCATCATGTGGTGGTTGTGCCTATAGAAGCAGCCTCTTCCTTCAGTACCTGTTATTTTGTTTGTTTCGGTTTTCTTTCCGTTGGACAGAGTCGTAGGGAATGAGTTTAACAGAAATAGTAAGTTGACTGTTTTTTTCCATTTACAACACGAGATATAAAGGAGATGTAATTTTTCTACAACCCCAGGAACAGCTTTGTCTTTTTAGCTTGCAGCACACTCTTTTCTGCAAAAAGCTCTTCAGCCGTTCCAAACAGCTTGTAGTTACTTGGTTTGTGGTAATTTAATAGAGAGAGAGAGACCATTTGAACTTGAGTCTGCTTAAGCAACTTTGAAGAACATGTGGCACTTGAAGGACAGCAGGGTCTCCTGCAAAGCTTTACTGAAAAATGCTCTTTTCAACCCAGTATATACAGAACAGAACGTGGGTCCTTTGATATCAAATGGCAATTTGTTGTACCTCTAAAATGTGTGGACTTCTATCTCCAAACATGTAACCATCTGCATTGTTGTTCTCTGCACCCCCCTGAAGGGTTTCAGAAGATTAAAATATACCTGTTATTTGAATTATTAGTAAATGAGTTTCCCATCTCTCCTCAAGAATGCTAACATTCTTAGTTAATATAGATGTTTTCTGTTCGAGGTTTATTCAGTATAGGCTTAGGCTGCTTGATTCAAACCCTTCATTCTTTAATTTTAACTGCTTTCATGCTGTTAATGAGAACTGCTGTTCTGATTAAAAAGAGGTTTTTCTCCTTAGGTCAATAGTGGAGAATGTCTAGATACTGTTTTCAACTTCTAGCTGAAGTTCACATTTCCAAAAGACCTCCCAGATGTTGCATAACTGCAGATAAAGGCTTCTGTTTCTTAAGCTTACTGGCAAAGTAGACTGAAGCTTAGACCTACTAGCCTTTTGGTACAGGTAGTTTTTGGAGAACTTCTTTTCCAACATGGTCACTATTGCTGCTCTTTGAAAATAGCTTTTACACGTGTAGATAATACACAAAGCAATTTAACTTTCAGTTCTTAAATTTAATAAACTGCTTTATGCTATGACAAATAAGTGATCATGCCCTTTTAAGAAAGGATCTGATCTATTTCAAAAAGTTGTTGAGCTTCCAAACTTCAGTGAAAAATAAACCATATTTATCTAGGTTTTGGTAATATTTTACAAGAAGGCGGCAGCTTTTTAAGGCTGATTTAAATGTCTTAAAGCCTAAAAAAACCCCAAACTGTTCTTACGTTTATTTGTTAAAGAACATGGATTAAATATGAGAAATAGCCATAGTTAGTCTAGTATAAAAATCTGATTATGTCACAGAGATCAAATGCCCAATATTTAAATAGGCAGTTAAGACAAAGTCTGTGGCAAGTTGTGGTTTTAGAATCAGCTTGAAATCCTATGTAAACATACTTTGTGAAAATGGGACTGCTTTTATTTTGGGGAATGCTTCTATCACTTCCTTGCATACGCTGTGATCAGACTGTCTGTATGGGAAATGAAAAATGTTATGTAATGTGCAAGGGCTTACTTGTATCTTAGTTGAAGGCATAGAGTAGTAAACAAAAGTATTTGCCTAAATTATTTTTTCTTAGGAAAACAAGGTACCCTAGGAAAGGCCCTCCTTTCCGTCCTCCCATATGCTGGCTAAAATGCCTAGCCTTCCATTAGGAAGACTTGTGCTTGTTTAGGCCCGATTATATCCTAAGTTGCTTTGTTGCAATGGATCACAGTGTTCAGTACCTTTCACAGGGGACAATTATTGGCCTAATCTCACTCCTTGTGAAGTTGAGGAAGAGGTGAGGGTGTGATGCCCAGGTAATTACTTGTAGTAGAGCCTGAGCTCATAGAGTTTTCCCACAGTTGAGAGCTAAGGTAGTGCTTGGGGTCTCCCAGTGTGGTTTAAAGAGTAGCTGCTCTGGTATGAGAAGAGGTGAGCGGCTCGTGAATATCAGTTTCAGATGTCATTTTGCAATAAATGTAACCCTTATGCAGACCAGCAAGTATTCAAAACTGCTTGCTTAGCGCACATGTGCCAGTGCACTTCAGTGTTTGTTTGTATAGTGTTAACACTCAGTATATCCTATTTCTTTGACTATGTTTATACTCCATTCTAAAACATTCTGCTGTTCTGGCTTAAATATTTGTTTGGTCTCATCAGTGTGGATGTGACAACCTTATGCCCAGAGGGGAAGGAAATCATACCATACCCACATCTCACTGCTGGGCTGCAACATTTTACTTTACATCTTAGCCTTTTCCACATAAAGTTGTCATACTGTTTTTAGGGATGCTGCTTAAAACAATTGCATGGTGTAGGTGGGTCCTACAAAAGGATATATTTTTTTGAAAAATTAATTTAAAAGAAAAAAAGTGATAGTATCATTCTAGCTCCAAATAAGGGAAGTAAGAGAATGTATTATTTTAGCATTGGTTTTCCAATGGTGGATTTTTTTGAGTGGCTATTATGACTAAGGTAATTGCAAGTGAAATTATTCTAAAACAGTATGTATTTTCTCTTTTGCATTCTGCTAAAAAGAGTGTATGGTAGCATAGATAATACCTGATACTGTACCAAGAGTCCTAGCTTTCATTCCTTGAATGAATGTTTTCTAAATAAACAGACACAGAAATAAAAGGGTTGAATATTTTATTTAACTGGTTTCGAGGTCAACCTGTTTGCCAGACTTACGGATGGATTTATATAACAGCTGTTTGTTTTGATTTACAGAGCATGTAATAGTAGTGAAAATACTTAGCAGATATGGCTTACTTGGATAGTGGATTAACCATATAGATGAACCTGCAAAGTCATCTAGTGATGTTGTTTCATACATTTACTTTCACTTCATGGTTGTTAGAGGGGGCAGATTTTCTAATTGGCTTCAGGTGTGAGAAAAGTTTTGATTTTTTTTTTTTTTTTTTTTTTTTTTTTTTTTTTAATGGCCAGTGGTTGGAGATCAGGGGCAGGGACAGGAGTTGGTAGTGGGGTTCATCTCTGCTTTTTTGTTTATAAATAAGTGTATTCCAGCGTCTTTGTAGTGTCCTGTTATCTGTTGGAGTTGTACAACAGTGGTGCAGTATTGTATACTCCTGATTTAATGGTGTAAAACAGAGAGTCCACATCTCCCAAGAATGATGCAATGAGAAGTGACCAAGTGTTATTCTGGGCCTCTGCTGTGTTATGCCAGCAGAGACTGGCTGCTTCATTGTCTCGTGAATGTCATTCCAGTAGCAGTTTCTCTCATAGCAAAACTGCTTTTCTAGGCTACTGTCTCCCCAGTTATGCCCAGCCTCTTAGATCTATTTTCTGAAGTAAACTAGAGCAGTGGAGAGGAAAAAAGCAGATGGCTGTGCTGAGGAAATTACAACAGAGAACACTTATTTCTGTTTCTTTATTTTTAAATTACATTGATTGTTTCATTTCTCTTGTCTTTCAGGGGTTAGATAATGATACAGTTAAGATTCATTGGACCAGAAATAAATGCCTGTGGGATTTTAAGCCCAAGCAGGATAAGGGCAGGAAGGACTGCCTCCAACCAAAGCAAGCCTAGATTGATGGTTTTCTGTCAGGCCACTCATGCTGAGCCTTTCTTCAGTGCTTTAGTGGTTTAGGCCCTTTCACACAAACAATTACAGATTTGACTTTGCCAAAATATCATTGGTAGTCTTCTAATCTGCTGTCCTCAATGATAGAGCTGCACTATATCCACTTCACTGCAGTGTAACTTACTGAGACAAGATTGTGGTAACTCTGAGGACTCAATTGCTTGAGTTGTGAACCACAACTTCTGTATGGCAGGTCTTGAAATGGTGTCCCGGTACCTGCTGTGAGTGTCTTCCCACCCCACAAGCAGGTCATGCATCCACGATTCATACTGAGAAGCTGTTGAGGCCTTACACATCGTGGTTTTCAAATGCCACACCAGCTCTTTCAGCTCTTCTGTGGGAAGTTCAGAAGTGCTCATCCAGTTTCCTGTCGAGGCTCCCTCTGGAGCCAGTAATTAGTGACCACTTTTCCCTCTTTGCTCTTCCTCTCTGTTCCTTTCTGATCCTTGCTCCTTAGTTGATGTGGACAAGAAAAATAAGGGATCGGAGGTGACGACAGTCCCAGAATGAGAGGGCCCCACCAGTAAACTATGCAGTTTATCCTGAAGCTGTTAATGTTTGGGACCAAGGTCTGATTCTACCAGAAGTGCAGTAGTTGCCAACAAAATAATGGCACCTTGGAGAGGTTCATATGATTATGCAGAAAAGATGCAAATAGACTAAGGAGAAGTTAAACATCTCAAAAGAAGGAGAAAACAGCTTTTCAGTATAATGTTACAAGCATTTGGCATTTGTGGCCCCCTGGGTGCAGAGCTTCATTGCTTATGAAAGAGGCTGCATTGGCCCTCTGTGAAAGGCCTGATTTTATTGAACTCAATAGCAGTATTCCCACTGAAGTCGAGGTGAGCAGAAGCAAGCCAGATAAAACAGGAACAGTAAATTAAGCTGAATTCTGAAAAGCTCAACTTCTGTCAATAGAGCAAAGAACCTGGGTTAAATTCACCTCTGACAGCTTCAGTCTACGTTTAGAAATGTCATCCCAGTGTCTCGAGGGTCTAAGTCTTTAAGGGTTTTTTTATGGTCTACAGCTGATAGAGCCCACTTTCAGGTAATATTGTTTTCTACCCCAATTGTTCCTAATTTGTAATTCACATTTCATTTTTTCTCTCCAAAGGACCAGCAACACTCCAGCATTTTTCCTGTTGTCCCACCAAATTGTATTTGCATTTTCAAATTGTGTGCCAAATTGAAATAACAATTCTATAAATAAACTCTCTGAAAACACTGGTCTATGAGGGTGTTTTTCTATATTATCCTCTAAATATCTAGAGGATATTTATTGTTTCTGTGTGCTCCAGATACTTTTTTCTTTTTCCAGTTGTGCACGTCAGGTTACTTCAGTTGTGCTTTATCCATCATGTGTGCAAGACTTCCTGCCTGAGGGATTATTGATAAGCCCAGCTAAGTTTATGATAAATATAATTCAAGATCACCACTGGTTTTGTTTTCATGTTACTGGGAAAGTTGGTCAGTTTGTGAAAGTGAGTGCTTAGAAATCCCCAGTGTAGGGTTGTTCCTTGGATCTGAAGAAGTTTTCCTTCCAACATAATCTCCAGGTCTCTTCCTTCGTTCTGCTTGAGTCTCACGTTTCCACGAGAATAGCAGTAGCAGGGTAGTAACTGTACCATTATTCGCCCTTATTCTAATACCATGCTGCTCTTCATAAGTGAAACCATGGAACAAGCTGAAAGGTGGTTTAATGTCCCACATCAATGCAGCATGTGGGCTGTTCTTGGGTGCAACTTCAAATATGCTTCTTCTCACCCCTACCAATGTGTGCAAGAGTGGATGTACAATGAAGTCATCTGTCATCCTGGACTTATGCAATACATGCCACAGAGTTGTACACAGATGTTTTGACAACCCTGATTGTGATCTAACCGGATAAGGAATTTGGAGTCTGTTGCTCCAAAAAATGTCTTCGGAGAAGACGCAACCCAAAGGAGGAGGGATCCTTCCCACCTTGCAAAGTGTTGTCTGTGTGTGTGTGGTAGCTGGCTTGTTTTAAACAATTGTATCCTTTGGGAAGCCTGAAGGGTCTGGTTAGAGGGGATTGTGTGCTTTATGCTGTCAGCCATTTACATGAGGCTCTCAAGTGTCCCTTTCTCACACCTGATCTGTCACGTTACACTGGTACCACACCAAAGAGTCGACCTGTGCTTGAAGAAGGCACTCACTGATCACCAATGCTGGTCCCAGTGGCAGTCTCCAGCCTCCGACCAGGGCTCAGGTGTGCCTGAGCCACATGTCCTGCCCTGCATTTTTGCAGGTTTCCTTATTTAGAGCAGTGTGAAAGGTAACAAGTGTAACACTGTACAAAAACTAAACAGCCCATGGTGACATCCTACTCCTCAATAGCATAAACCAAAGTTATGGCTCTCTGTTGTCTGTTGGATCAGCTTCTCACATATAATGTGTTCTACATCTTCTTGTTTTCCATATGCAATTCATAAATGTAAGCTAAACTCATTAAAAATACGATAAGTTTAGTTTCTGTCATACATGCCTAAGAGCCCCATGTATGTTTCTTCCTTTGTACAGTAGTAAGACTGTCCTGAGTAGACTTCTCATCTGTTGGCACATGGCTGTCCTGCACACTGGTCTAGTCACAAATATTCTGGGTTGGAAGGGACTCACAAGGATCATGGAGTCCTACTCTTAAGTGAATGGCGCATACAGGCATCAAACACACAACCTTGGGTTTATCTGCCAAATTGTGCTCTAACCAACTGAGCTGAAGCCTTTTCAGTCACTAAAAGCCCTCCTACTGCAAATGTCAGTTCACTTCTAGTGCTACAATAATTAAACTATTTTCAGGATAATGCTGCACAGCACTGTTTTAACTTGATCTGGGCCCTAACTCACTTGCTTAAAGGTTTTCTAGGAGTCTGTCAGTCAAAGAGAATTTCTCATCCCCAGGGAAAGGGCTGAACTTACGCTGCAGAGGATGAAAGTTTGACCTGGCACCAGCAGTGGTACAGAAGCAGAGATGGTACAGCCAGGCAGCTGGGAAGGAGTTCTGGGAATGCTTTGCAATCAGAGCAGACAAACTGGAGGCTGTGTCCATCACCTCTGCTATAGGCATACTATGGTGACCCTTTACTTGTCACACATCTTAAGTAAAATGTCTCCAAATTGCAGGAATTCTTCCAAATTAAATACTGTAAGCTAAATGAAAAGCACAACAAGCATTGTGCTAATAGATAATAATTCTGTTAGGGAAATGGACAGAGGTGAAACAACATAGATTTGGCCTTTACATTTTAAAACCACTCATTTCTCTCCCAGAGGGATGTGTTCATTATAGAATTAAGAATGTGTTAAGTTTGCATTCCTCTCATCTGAACTGCACCCACCTGGGAGGGTATTACGTGTTTGTATTTGCAGAAGGTAAACACAGTGCACATTCTATTTCTGCAACAGGATAGAAATGTTCAACTAAAATAAATGAAGGGGATAAAATACATATGAAATCTGTACTAGGGAAAAGCCAAGTGCTTTAACCTGCTTCCCATAATTTTCTGGAATACCAGAAAATTTTCTTAATACCTGAATCTGTTGGAAATATTTGCACCATCAGTAAAGATTTTAGTTTACTTTAACAAAAATAAAGTATTTCTTGTATGTAACATTTTCTACTGAAACAGGACTGAACTAACYCAGATCTGCTTGCTATTCTGATAAGATCCTAATCTTCTCTTACAAAAATAGTTTAATGCAGGTGTAACAATGGTTTTTGTGCTCCATCCTAATAGATTTAGACCGAGAACACTACGTATGCCAGAAAAGCTTTTAGCGTTGGTGCTTGGATCTCTAAAGGGCTTGGAATGGGAGAGCAGAGGCCAGCAGAGGGCTCTGTCTTTTCATGAATGCCCTGAAGAGCCAAAAAGATCTTGGTGACTGTGAATTTACGTGACTGTGAATTTACATGCCTGTTTCATCTTTTATAAAGGAAAGTCTTTTACCTTTTCTTTTTCGCACTTGTGGCACATATCTTCAGTTAAGAAGCCACCCACAGCCCTCTGGGATCTGGTCCAGAGGATGCACTGATTTGTGACTGTGCAATTTAACAGCTTGTTGTTATAACACTCTTGGCAGTGCTGGGTTAATGGCTGGGCTTGATGATCCTTTAGGTCTTTTCCAGCTTAAAAGATTCTATTATTCTAATGAACACTTTCTCTTGTATTTTTAATTTTATATCATATGGCAGCCAAAGCTCACGCTTTCGTGCAGTGGGTTTAAGCTACTGGTAATATACTTTCTGTTAAGTAACTTTTCAGACTCCTTTAAATTTATCCCCTGAATTCACAAACATCCGTAACCAGTGAACTTCCCCTGATGTCCATGCTCATTTCCTAGAAGTTTTGTTTCTGCAAGTCATGAGAGTAAGGTCAATTGTGACAACTGTACAGGCAAACTTTGTGCTTTGAAGTGCATAACCACTTCACCTGCAACTTCAATTGCCCATGTCTCATATTGTTAGAGAAGCAACTCCTCCACTTCCATCGGCTCAACAACTTGTACATTTCAGTCTTATGGAAATAATAGCTTTATTCTCACTCACCATAAGCGTGACTTGATGATCTTGTTATCCCCCCCACCTTTTTTTTCTTCTTTTTTAAAACCTGGATCATCCACCAGACAAATTTTTATCAGTTTGGTTAAACAAATCAAAAAACCTATTTTATTGCTGCGGCAATTGAAACATCCCATCTTACTGCTGTTAAAATGCCAAGACTTACCTTCTAGCTAATATAAATGGCCGTGTATTTTGATACAATTTGGTCTTCCTTCAAGATAGCAAAGAACAGGCTTTTCTTTTGGCCTTTCTTGCACATGAGAGCAATCGTACCCATCTTTATCTGAAAATGTTACGTCTTGCAGCAGCATGTTGGGACCTCTTGAAGCAGCTCCATCATATGTTTCCAGGCTCTTTTGGGCCACTGTGCCAGCCAGTACAGTGAGCACTCTAATATTTTATCAGCTTCTTGCTACTGAAGTTGTTCGGAGTTTATTTTTCTTCTCTCTGTCACTGGCATTTGTTGTCCTTTGTGTTCATTTCTCACATGGAGGAAAAAAAAGTAGTAATTTTCTCTTTCAGCCTTTTGCAGCAAGCTTGCTGTGCTTTCCTCCACAATTGTCTTCCAGTACTGTATTAAAAATATAATATTATTGCTTTCTGTGCATTGCCTTTAATTTGCACCACATGGACTTCTACTGACTGTCACCTTCATGCCTGGGGAACAGAGGAAAAAAAACAGTCCATGTCCCCCAAGCTCCAGCTGCACAAAGCAGGTGTGTGTTATTCTCCACAGACTCTCATTTAGTCAAACCTGAGGCAAGATGAAAGAGAGGAGTTCTGAAGAACATCTGTTTGCAATGACCCAAACTTCAGTCTTCTACTGCAGGGACTGCTGCTCCCCTGGTGAAAGCCAAAGTAAACGCATCCTTGCCTGCCAGAGGGATGGTACAGATACCAGAAAGTCTAACAACAACAGCAGAAAAAAGTGCTGGGCGAAGGATACGCATCCTAATTTTAAAAGGAGAGCTAATTTGGGAGTTGTCATTTATGTGTGTAAGTAATTCCTTCCATTAATTATATATAGCTGCATATTTAAGTGCAGTACTGAAATGTGAAAATGAAGTTCCTTAGCTACTTTGGGAGATGAACGGGAATTAAGGAAAGAAAGCTAGTGTTTTTTTCTTTAAAAAGAAAAGAAAAGAAAACATTGTCTATTTGTTTGAACAGCTGTCCTCGCTATAAATTGAAATGCTTCGAATCACTGAATCTTTCTTGGTCTGTGTTCATCACAGGCACTTTCTGCAGTGCTGTCTGTCTGCATTGGGACTAGGCTGAGCTTTGCTGTGTGCCTGTCTTCTGATCATGGGAGTGGGCTGAGGGTAGTGGTTCATTGTCCTACGCATTGACTGGGATCACCAGAGGCAAGGTCATTTGCAGACTTGCTGAGGGTGCACTTGACCCCCCTGCCATTGATGAAGATACTAAACAGCACTGCTCTCAATGTGGGCCCCCGAGTGACATCACTCGTCACTGAGCTCCTTCTGGCCTCTAAACTCTGGATGGGACCATCCACTGAACAGTCCACCCATCAACTCCATACTTCTCCAACTTAGAAAGATGATGTGGGGACTGTGTCAAAGGTAACTCAGATTAAATATTTAGTCTGTGGATTTCATATCAAAATGAGATGA
Source organism: Amblyornis subalaris (assembly GCA_018881555.1). Lineage (NCBI taxonomy): Eukaryota > Metazoa > Chordata > Aves > Passeriformes > Ptilonorhynchidae > Amblyornis > Amblyornis subalaris. The sequence goes on from JACAXG010000001.1 coordinate 3,495,086, forward strand.
AAAATCATGATGATGACATATTGACAGCCAAGAAGAAAATATCCGTCACTGCTATTTAATAAAACATACTTTTAAGCCAAAACAGAAAAATTACATAGATGAGTTACTTAGGTTTTGGGTTGGTTTATGGTTTTTTGTTTGTTTGTTTGTTTCTTGGGATTTTTTTACTTGAACTAACATCCATTAACACAGAAATTAATTAAAAATACAAAGTTCATTCTTTTGCGCTTCAGTATTTCAGTGTTCTATTGTAAATGCATAATAGACAAAGCACAGGGAGTTTGCTTGAAATGGTAATGAACGATTAATGCTTCAAAGATGTTTTCAGTGCTGGAGAACCCACTCATCTGTATTTGTCTGCCATGCCCTAGTTTGTGGCTGACCCTATTGAAAAATGGGACAAATAATGTAAAAGAATATTTTCAGGATCAACAGTGCAGTCTTTGCAGCATCTCTAGAAATATTTTTGTCTTCATGGAACAATCTCTTATTTCACTATATTGAATATTACATTTCTTGATAGTAATAGACTGTTCTTGTGTCCTCCATCTTTAAGCCATCGAGGGATTTGGGATTTTCTTTGCATTTTCAAAAGCACAGATCTGAGCACTATTACAAATATCATATTCTGTGCCTTTTGTTAACACTTCTGTCTTCAAGAAATATGGAATAAAAATGGGCAAGGGACTACCTCAGACCAATGTGATCTATGCTTCTTGGTTTTAAGTGGTTCATTGTAGTAATCCTTCTCCTATGTCACCGTTATGGTGCCCTTGGTTACAGAGTGGATGGAATATCTGAGGCTCTGCAGATGATGAATTACATCCATTTCCCACTGCCTCAGTACAGCCATTTTCCCTAAAAATTTAGAGCATTAGGCAAAGGGTATAACTATTGCTTTAGGCAGAAATTCAGATCACCTCTGTAAGGACATGAGGTGGACTCAGACTCCGTTTTCTCCTTGTATCCCTTGTATCCTTGATGTTTATGCAGGTGACAGTAGTTTTGTCTCAGGAGTTTTTCATGTCTTGAAGACTCTCCAAAGCATTTTATGATGGGGTTTGACTTAAATCTAAACTGTGTTGTTCAGCTGATTGCTACAGTGGAAGGGTTTGTGAGTCCTTAATGAGGACTACAAATACTTGAGTGTTTTGAAAACCCTTCCAGGGTGGATTCCCACAGAAATCCCTCATAAAAAAATTCAGGATGAGAATTTAAAGGAAAACTAAGTCATGAAGTTCCAGTTTTTGTCTCAGATATATGATTGTTTTTGGCAGAAGTAACTTCTGAGTTTCAATTCTTCGTGTGGATGGTACAATAGGTGTATTTCTGAGCAGTTTTTATCAATAAACCTGTTAGACATCTGAAACTTTGGAAACAATGCTGCTTTTCTATATTCTCTTAGAGCCCTTGGTTGACTCCAAATACTTTGTGCATAAAAAGGAAAAGGAAAAAGTCTGCAGAACAATTTCTATGATGGTGGAAGAAGATTTGAAGACAAAATCTGTTTTCAATTCCTCTCTTGTTACAAGACATTAAATGATTTATATCTGATCTAAAAATAGAAACCTTTCCAAATTGCCACTTCCTCTCTTTCCTTCTCTGTTCATGGTACATGACTGCATCCTAGTAGGCAGAAACTTGTGCTGGGAGAAGATTAACTGGGAGAGGATTGGTCTGATGTTAGGTGAATTTGAGCAGTTCAAGGAACTTTTAGCTCCTTTCCTCTGTGCTATAGACAGTAGAAGCAGAGGCAGGAGTGCATTTATCTAGAGGTACAGAGTGTCCTCCACTTTGCACTGAAAGGGCTAAATTGTAGGGAATTAGCAACTTTTCCTCTTTGGGCTATATTCCTGGAGTCTGGGACTGACTTGGATTGTGAGCTCAGACAGCAATTTGTTCTCCTCTGATTCCATTTTGATTTAGAAAATTTTGAATTACATTTAAAAAATTCGTTTTAGAATGCAGTATAATGGCAGCTTTAAAAATGAGCATTAATTTATACCCATGTATAGTAAGCTCATTGTCTTGCCCTGGCAATGAGGTTAAGTTTTACCTACATTTTTCCTGTTGCAATTTACTCTTTTTGAGGGTGCTAAGGTATCACACAGTCACTCAATAAGTGCTAAAGAGAAATGTCAAAAAATTGATGTTCCAATGCTTTTCTTTTTTTTTCTTGTGAGGTGAAAGGATGAGCCTTTTTATAGAAAGGTAAGCTTGTGGCGGACACCATAATATGAGCCAGGATCACTGCCTCATTGCAAAAAAAGGCTAAACACATGCAAGTTGTATCATGATCAGTAGATCAAGGGAAATTATTACTCTCCTTGTTATTATTACTGTTACTTAGGCTTATAGCATGGAGGAGAGAAAGATAAGGGGCGATTTAATAGCATCTTGAAGCATGGATACAGAGACACCAGGGTTACACCCTTCTTGGCACTGGCAGATGGTATAACAAAGGGCTTTTGCGAAAGCTTCTTCACTGCGAGAGTAGGATGTGGCTGTGGTGTTTCCAGACTTGGAGGTTTTCAACATCAGGCTGGACAAACCCTTAAGCAACCAGATCTAGAGCTGGTGACAATCATTTTTGAGCAATCTCTGAGGCGGTTGGACTACTGACCTTTACAAATCCCCCCCCTCAACATTTCTTGAGCATGTGAGATTAAGCTTAAAATGTTCCAAATAGTTGTGGGTAAAGCCCTCTGGCAGGACTTTTGGATCCTCTAGTATTACAGATCTCACATGGTTAGCACAAGGGTCTCACTGCATCCTTTAAGCTCCTCAAAAGCTGTGAGCATTCAGCATTTCTGCAAATCCTGGTCATATCATCAGAGGATGTCTGTGGAAGTAGACAGCTATCATTTAATGCAAGGCAAAAAGAGGTCTGATACAAAACTGAATTCCAGGATTTTTTAGTGATTTTTCACTGGATTATTATTTGCCTTGTTTGTTGATTTTTTTAAATGCAAATTTCTCATCAGTTATTTAAATTGTTCATAAAAACATGACTATGATCAGTATACATGAACTTCGCCTTCTTACAGAGCTAGACACTTTAGTGAGAATCTCTGCAGCACTGAGTTACTTCCACAAACAGTAGCTAAGCCAAGTCAAGCAGCGCCAACAAATCAGTGAGGAAGGAGAAAAGGCAAAACTGGGACTATTTCCAAATTCAGCTGTTTCTTGGTGGAAAAGAATGACATTTAATAGACCTTTTTGTGTTATGTAGAAAATATGTCCCGAGCAGAATAGGTCTAGTTGTTCAGACCAAAGCTTAAGGAGGAAAATGTCCCTGCAGTTCAGTGGCTGCAAGGCTGACATTCATAGGAATATTTGCTCCGTTTATTCTTTCTCTATTTCTATCAGGCAGAAATAACAGAGAAAACCTTCAGGAAAATGTCCTCAGAGATATCTCCAAATGCCTCAGGTGAACTCCTAGCCACATAGAGGAAAAGATGGTTTCAGATCCCCCCTTTTCCTTTCACTTGTTGCATCTCCTCTCCTCCATCCCTTACCTTAACCTTGGTATCAGGCACTGCTCTGCTGTGGATTCTGCTTTTATTGTCACAGCAGAACAAACCCATCTGACAACATCTGCTGCTACTGCCCTTCTCTGCCTTCTTGCTGCCTCGAGCACTCTCCTGACCCTTTGCAGAGCTGTTTAATCTCTCTGAGGCAACACAACAACTCACCTGGAAAAAAAATTGCGAAACATTTCAGAACTGAGCTGGGCAGTCCCTCAGAAGGAGGATGCGGGAGGCAGCAGCTGAATTGCACTTTGCTTGACACAAAACTGCCTGCACGGCTCTGACCCACTGTCAGTTTGTGCTCATAGCTGCTGAAATGCAATTGTACAATCATATTATTTTTCTATTTCCAGTGAAGTGAAGAAGCAATGTATATTCTGGCACCTATGTTATGTCAGTCTTGGAAAATGTTTCACCTTCATATTGCTTGACAGCAGAGTTCAATATACCAAAATCAGGAAAGGACCATATATCATTTTTATAGCTTCATAACTAGTCTCATAAAAAGTCTTGTGGAAGATGCTTGTGTGAGGAGGCATCTGCAACCCTCACACAGTGCTGCTCTGGAAAAATCCCGGGCTGTCTGTCTGCCACTTGAACATGTTGTTCAGTTGTGTCAAGTTTTGTACTGTGATCTGGCAGCATCAATGTCCGATGGATCAGAGAAAGAACCTTGGACTGGCCCTCTCTCAGCTTTAGCTGTAACACTGGTATGATCCTGGGTGCTGACAAAAATTCTTATTTTCACAGAGGTATCAAAACATGAATGCAGTGAGTTGCAATTCTAGAGATTCAAATTCCTGCCCCTTCTTTGTGACTTTGGGCAAGTTTGCTACCCAGTACAACCAGAATAGTTTCCTGTTCAGCTCTCCCAACACTACAACAATGAGGGTGCCCAATTTGATCAGAATATTTTCTACGTTTTACTATTGCTGATATGTTCAAATCATTATTCCTCTTCCCTGCAACAGTCAATTTTGAGTGCTAGTCTTAAATCCATCCATATACTGTGAGTGTGCACAGTACTGTCCTGATATACAACTCCATATATACAAGTCAGTCCAAAAAGGAACTTTACCATAGGAGAGTAGCCAGGAATCTCCCAAAAATATCACCTTCTAATTAAGATATCATTAAACCAGAGTACTTCTGATGTCCCAGATTTGCTAATTTCTGACTAGGCTGCACAAACATGTCCACTGTGTTTTCTCAATCTCATTTCCCTCCACATAGTGATAAAAATCAAGCCTCTTCTCACCTTTCACATCATTTAACAATTTCTTTAGCCAAGGACAACAGTTGCCTCTCCTGTCACAATGGCAATGCAAACATGGCCCGTTCTGGTCTGACTGGTCTATTCTGGGTTCTCATCGTTCCACCTGTTCAGATATGAATCCACATTGGAGTTTAAGTACGACATGAAAATTGTGAGCAAAACAGCTGAAACAACACATCTTATTTTGGAAATACTGAGTCTAGTGCAGATAAGGAGAAAAAAAAAGGTGAAAATGGAAGATACAGAAGAGTTAGAAATTAAGAAATGGTCTGTAGAGCAACAAAAGCATTCTGTAAATCACTGTAATAAAGGTAATAACATTTGAGAGATTCACGGGTCAACAGTTCGTAAACTGTTGCAGCTGAATTTTTAATTACATACTTGCATTATTAAAAATACCAATACGTTATGTTTCTTGAGATAGTGCAACAATTAACTTTTAAGATATAGTCATATGCATTGTCTGGAGACATAAAATGCTTTCAGATTAATAAGAAAAAAATTTACTTAATAAATGATAGAGAATCTGTCTCCCCAAAAGAATTGCAGAGTCAGAGACAGAAAAGAGCAATCAAATTAAAATACCACTTTTTACATGTAAAAGAAATAAATAGATGTTATACAAATGCATCGCTGATTTACTTAAAGTTTAACGCTGTCTTCTAGCAACAACATAAAATAAGCATACAGTCGTTGCCAATGTGTTTGTTTGGAGTCCTACTTAATTACAGTATTTTTAGTCCCAGGTTTTAGTCTGCCTTCTGTCTGTGGATTGTTGGAGTTTTCCTTATAAAGAAGAGTTGGTTGTTTGAAAGATTTAACTGTAACTCTCTGCCCCTGGAAAACACCGACTTGTAATCCTGGGATCCTTATCCTTCACATAAGGAATTATGTGAAAAGGAAACTGCCCACCAGGATGGACGTCTTATTAAACACTTTAGCATAGACCCTGGAAAGGATCCCTGGGGCCGCCTCTTTTGGTTTTTCCTGCTCATGGCTTTGGCACAGGGCCAGGCAGAGGAGCATATGTGCCGCAGCCGGCTGCACCAGGGCAGCGAGCCCTGAGTGTCTGTCCCGCCCGGCGGGTCCAGCTGTCCCCTCTCGCTGGCACAGCGGCGCCGCAGTGGATGTCGCACAGATGCCCTCGACCGGGCTCCACGGTGGCACCCAGGTACAGCAGTGCACAAAGCAACAAGTCCCGCAATGGCAGCCATGCCCCTTTCAGCCCCACGCGTGCCTGGTGCAAGATGGGAGGTGCTGAAAGCCCCCACGAGCAGTGCAAACCCTCCACCCCACCGTTCTTTCTCCTCCACACAGCTGTGAACCTGAAGTCTAGAAGTACGTAACAGAAAAATTTTAAATAGGATACCTCGAAGTGCAAAATATGGTGACAAAAATAGTTTTGAAACAGGTGGAAGATGGGAATAAAAATTAATGACTGTAATGAAAGGAGGAACAAAATTGAAAGTGTTTCTGATAATCATTCCTAATTTCCTTTTTTTTCTCATTAAAATTCTTTAATGAGAAGTACAAACCTCCTCCATTCCTTGTTGCGTCGCTGCATGTCTGGTGAGCTACCAAACTCTGCCACATAGGGGAAGCAGAGTATCATTGTACATCCATGCAGGTGCGAGCAGCGGCTCCAGCTTTCTGACAGAGTTAAAGCCTCGCCAGTGAAAGCCGAGATTTTGAACCTTTTCCTGGACCAACTTTTTTGCAGTGTTTCCCCCTCCTTAGTATTTGTAATGAATGACGACAAGCTACCTGGAAACAGGTTGCTCACATGTTGATTCCCTTTTTGGACTGTAATGTACGGTTTGGCTTCAGAAAGACTTCCTTAGCCTTGTGCTGGGATGTCAGGATTGTGACTTAAAATGAAAGCAGTTATTTTAGAAGGTACTGAATAACTGTGAAGCTGGTTTCTTTTCACTGAAATGCCTGACAAGGAACACAGGAGTTTAATGTCAGTGGAACAGAAGCATCATTAATGTCACACAAACAGGCTGACAATTGTGACTGCATTATTGCATGATATTTTTTATAGTCAGACCTTTGGGTGAGTATTTGCTAGAACAGTCATCTATAGAGGAGAATGGGACCCAGACCAAGCTCTCTCCATGAAGAGCTTCTTTTAAATAAATCTTTGAGGTGTTGGAGGAACCTGAAAGTCCCTGTAGCTTGGGCGATGTGCAAAGGGGTTGTAACAGTGTTGAGTACTAGGTATGTGTGAGCTTGTTGCTTTTCCTTTCAAATGTTTGTGTGTGCATGCTTCAGAGAGATTGAAAATCATAAGGGATGGCAACAGTCTGGAAGGCTGACAAAGTGCTTGCATGGAACTCATTTGCTTTTTGCGAGGAAGAGCAGACTACTCTCCTCCTCTGCCACTCATACATGGCAAGAGGAATGACTAGAAAAAGTAAAAATTGCATAAATTATTTAAGGTGATGTCTGCTAGGAAGAAGCTGAATTCGGAAATTAGGTCCTACTAATGCCACCAGATTTACTGATGCCATTAGATTAATATTATTATTCTTTTATAATTACATGTGTATGGACTCTGAAAGCTAATAATAGCCCTTCTGCCCCTATAGGGGCTGTTGTGTGCTCTCAGATAAATATAACAAATTCAGTGCTGCAGCCCAAAGAAAATCTCATGTGAAAAACTGTCCCCACTGAAGCAAGTGGAAGGGATTGGTTTTTGCACAGATGTTAACATGGCAGGACACTGCCCTCTGATTGAGGCATGCTACTGAGGGGTTTGCTAATAGGCATCAAAAGCTTGCTCTGAAACTTGTGTTTTATACTTTGATGTCTGGTGAAGGGTAGTGAGAAAAGCCCAAATGTTGATCTGGGTAAGGCATTAATTACTGTTTCTTCTTCCTGACTGATATCAAATTGTGGAGGACTTTGAAAGTCCAAGGAGAAAGAAATTCATCTTAACAGAAAGAAGTGAGAACACAGCATCTGCAATAGTGGGACAGGAGATGGACTGTACTCCAACCTTCAAGTCTCCCAGGACTGTACCACCCAGGTGCTTGATTTGAAATGAATTCTTTTCCCAGGGAGAATACAGGGCAGGATCTGGTGGCAGATCTGAGCACTTGGTCAGGATTGGGGTCTTCTATCTCAGATGCAAGAAGCAGGGCCTGTTCCTGTAATCCCCAGAGAATCTTAAGAGTGAATTGCCACTGTAGCATTCAGTGAAAACCTCTGGGCATCTTAGCTGCTGACCTGCAGGCCTCAGAGATATTAAGTTAAGCTTTTTAGTTCCCTTTAGCTGTCTCTCTTTCCACTACTGTAAGGAGCACAGTCAGCCCCTGTTCACACCTCTCTCAGGGGGCTTTCCCAAAATGACGTGTATTTCTGTGTCAGGCTGCACTATAGTGCCGGTGTTGCAGCTCCCTTTGGGTGTGGAAATGGCTCATCTATGGCAATGGAAATCTTGTCAGAAATGAGTTTCCCTTCCAGGCACCGTCTCCTTGCACAGAAAGAGCACTGGGACTTGTGCCACTTTAATCACCAGCGCACATACCCACAGCTGCACCCTGGCAAGCCCAGTCTGCCTCTGCCAGCTCTCCAGTTACTTCAAGGAATTTCAGGGACTCCATTTCATTCCCCATGTAACATTGTAATTGAACCAGACTGAATTGTCCTTACAGCCTGACTACTGCTGACAGCTGCATGTTGCCCATTTCCCCGTATTTCAGAAAAATTCTACAGAATAAGGACTCCCTGTTTAAAGAGAAAGGGAAAAATCTTCATCTATATTCTCCAGAGAAGAATCATGGGCACCTTTGTGCCAATAAGTATGCTCTATTTAGCCACAGAAACTTATATTTGACTTTTTTACTTTCCTGGAGGAGATGGATTAAGACAAGGAGTCTCCATCCTGAAACTCCTGAAAATGCAGATATTTACCACAGGAGAAGAAACACACCTAAACTTCTAGTACCAGAAGCTCTAAATACTTCATAATGTTTGTAACTGAAAGACAACCACAGACTTGTTTAGTGATCAACACCTGCTTTCTTCTTTACTTAGAAGCCTAATATTTGTAGTAATATATCAGGTCCACCTAGAAACCCACCTAGGACTATGAGTTCCTTGTTTTAGTACCAGGCTCAAACGACAGGGGAGATATTATAAGGTTCCTCTTATTCTCCATGACTGCTTTTATAGGCATATATCCTGAATAAAACCTGAAACTTCCCTTATAATTGCCAGATCAGAGACCAGTCTTCTGCAAATAAAAGTCCTGTCTCATTGTCATCCTGCAACCCAGCCTAGCTGTAACCTCTTTCATTGCAGTTTCATTCAATGGGAGCCCACTTTGTGTGTGTGAGGGTGTATGGCTTCATAGCACAGGCAGGAACAGTAGCCAGCTTTTTACTTTCATTCTCTTTCTGTAATAATTTTCAAGATGCCATGAACGCTCCCCTTGGATGACTTTCCCCTCTCCTCACTTTCTGCAGAATCAGAGACATTATCAGTGGGTTTGGAGCTAACATTTTGGGTTTGTGATGTCTTCCTCTTTCTTGCTGCTTGACCAACCTCTCATCTTTTTCTTCAATTAGGAAAGATTGCTCTGCTGATGCAATTGTCCATTCAGCTGGACTGAGGCCAATCTCTCATAATTCCAGCCTTCCTTGATTGCTTCCTGCCCAAACTATAACACAGAAGTTTGCAAGAATTTGGAAAGTGATTACAAAATCCCACAAATCTTCAGAAATAGAAACTTAGGTTTCATTTTTCTCAGAAAACTGTGAAGATTATTTTAATGGAATAAATTAGTCATAGTGTGGGAAAGTTTTTATTTTGGGGGGTTGGATGGAGGTGGTCTTTGTATAAAAAGGAAAGCTTTTATTTAATGTTACTAAACCTTTTAACTTCACTACTTCAGTCAGATTGTTTTAATTTTTCTTAATGCAGGCAAGTTGTTAGCAGAATATTGGTGTAAAAATAGAATGTAAAATCAACTCTTTTTACAGTACTGGAAATCCTGTGCACTTCCTAAAGTAAAATTACTACAACTGCAGGAGTTTTAAACAACTGTAATTCCAAAAGATATCATATATCGGTGTTTATTAATTACTTTATGAAAGTGTTAAAATACAGATGATAGTATTTGCTTTGAATCTTCTTATCTTCATTATGATTCTAATTCAAAGGAAAGAAAACTTTCATTCCCGTGTGTCAGTTATCGAGTTTCTGTTTCTCTTGCTCATCACCCATTTCTAGCAGAGCAGGTGACAGAACATCCAGATCTCAAATGGATTTGTTCCTAGTCAGGGGTGACAAGGGTACCTTAAAACAGAAATGCCATACTGTGAGACACTGCCAGGCCGTGGAATCTCTGTTGGAAAACAACATCCTTGACATCTAATCTACCTGCCACAAATTACCTCTCTTGGACTTAGACACAACAGAGAGGTGATTTCACCATTGTTAGAAGGCAAGAGAATGGCTCTGGGGCCGGAAAAAGTAATTATGTTTTATATGTGTTTGTTTACTGTATGGAAATATTACTAATTAGAATGTTTGTTTCACTATTGCCTGTCACCTTTGGCCAGGGGCTGCATTAATGCTGTGATTTCAAACAGACACATTTGTATGTATGCTTGGTCAAGATTCTATTTCACAGATAGCATTTCAGCTGGTAATGTTCATTTCTCTGCTACTTAGTGACCAATGGAGAACAGCACTGGGAGAACAAAAAGGGCATATTCAACTACATATTTTCATTTCTTGGAAAACAGTACAAAATTGCCTCTGTAATTTTCATTGCTGCTACAAATTTTCAGGGAGAACAAGCACTGTTTATTTTTGAATCCTTGTCTGTCACCTTTTGGTTGGTCGTGAGGATTTTGACATCAGCTACAAGTCCATAGGTGACAAAATGTTTACTGGAGGAGCCCCAGAGTTGTGTAATTCCCTGTTCCATAAAATTTAGCTCCACTTTTTTTTTCATTCTGTCCTTGATTTGATGAACACTCTGATTTTTTAAGTATTACTATTTTTTATTTGCTTATCTTTCCGTATTTTCAGGTATTTTCAAAAGAGGAAAAACTACAGGGGTTTGGGAGGTTTTTTGTGCAGGATTGGAGAAAGATGATCTTTTATACTCTTGGAGGAAAGTAACTTACGAATGGAAAAGTAATTTGTGGTATTCAAGGAAGACATCAGACATTCAAGGTAACACATCAGTGAAGTCTCTCTAATAAGGCTAACCAGAAAGCAGTGCAAAAGATCCAACTGATTAATTCAGTAAAGAACAGGCCAAGAAAAAATGCTGCTGCTGTAACGCCCCTTGTACCTGCCGTCAGCATGAGGAGCTGCAGGACAGGCTCTGCACTGGGTGCTCATCCCAGGCTGTGCAGCAGGACTGCACCAAAGCGTGGGGAAGGAGGAAGTTTTTTTCTGCTGATTTCCAAGGGCATGGGACTTTTGTCCAATTGTGTAGGATTTCTGAGAAAACAGGGTAGAAACGCCTCTGCTTATACTTCCTGCAAAGACCTGAGTCTRCTCTTTAGGGGCAGACTTTAAGGGATTTTCACCTGGTGGTCTGTAGGTGAATAGACGCTGCTTCAGGGCCAGAGAAAGTTCTGCTCCCTCCCTCCTCCAGCCACAGTGCCTAGAAGCAGAGTCCAGCTTTCCCAGGGAGACCGCTGCTGTATAAATTATAACAGGCAGGACCTGAACACTGGTAAGGATGGACACAATGGGGGGATATCTAATGCCACCTGTTGGAACATGCACCTTAGGAGGAAATAGCACCCCTCTTCCTTTGTCTCAGGCTGACGAAGGCTACCAGAATCACCCATGGCAAGCTTCAATCCCCAAATATAAAGCATCAGTTCAGTGACTTTAAAATAAATACCAAAAGTGAAACAAAACAGACCAAAGCTACTCCCAAAAAACCACCCCTCTAGCCTTTACCAGATCAGATGCAATTATAGTGCCTGGTCAAAAATGAATCCAGACATTCGGTTAAACCAATGTCGAGTCACTTATAAATTGAACTAAAGACAATGTGCATTATTCAGAACTTTATTATTATTAAAAAAAATAATATCGATATTTTATTATTGTTATTTTTTTCCCTGAAACAACAACAGGATTTGGGAAGTATTTCAAACAGACATTTGAAATCCTGCTCTTTAAACATTCACCAGTATTGTCATTTGCCTGGAAGCATCTATGTAAAAAAAAGTTTCCATGGAAACAGTATGTGATTCTGTCATGCCTTTAACCTCTCCTCACCTCAGGGGTGGAAGATTGAACCATAGTCTTAAACTCTGGCAATCATACTTTTACTGGTGGCTTTCAGTCCAGAGGRGAACATATTCAATGGAGGCAAAAGGAGATTCGTGTATTAGTAACACAAGATCTACCTCGGAGCATCATTTCATTAAAAGCACCACCATGTTCCACCAAAAATAATCAAAAAGACACATTACTCAGATTAGGAAGTCGTTCGGAAAGAAAAAAAATCCCAATCTGAGCCACCGCAATTACTCTTCATCTTTATTAATTACTGATTAATTACTCTCAGTTAACATTGAGAAAGAACATTTGCATCCCCTCATCACTTCTGTTTTATTTAGATCTTTAGCTTTGAAAAAATTTCTGTGTAAGTCCACAGTACTTTAAATATTTAATATAGTAACTATATCCAATGGAATAAATGCTTATGGTCTAATTCTGCTATTTTGCAAGCATTTGTGAAACCAGAAAGCAGAAAAAGCTCAGTTTAAAGCTAAATGCCTCATTATCAAACTCCATGTCTGATATAAGAGACATAGTATTTTTGGTTTTAGTGAAAATGAGGAGATCAAATATGCTACTAAACCGCAGTCACTGATATTTTCTGTAGAAATCTTGAAAGAAAACAAGGTAAAAGATGGGTAAGCATAGAATTTCGTCATTAATTTGTAAATATCTTGACTATAATACACATGCAGTTTATTTTAAATTACTCTAACAAAGTAAAAGCTTCAGTAGGATGAAGAAAGTCTTGTGTCTTTTAAAACCAGCGTGTTAAAACAAAAGAGGGTCTTGGAAAAAAACTCTGTTAAAAAAAACATGTCACTAAATAACATAACTAAAAAATCTCCTTTCAATTGCAAAGCCAAAATGAGCATTTGGAAATTACACTCTGTTTCAATCTCAGTAGCACTTGCAAACCATGCTCTGTGCTCTCTGGCTAATATTGAAAAGTCCAAGTTGCTTATTATTTTCTTTCCTCTGAAAGGGTGCCAAGTACATATCCTCTGAGCTGAAAGGAGCTAATCATACTATGTTTAGTCAGTCCTGAATGAAAGAACAGCTCAGAAGTGTGGGAAGATGTATATCTCAAAATAGTGGGGGGAAAAAAAGAGAAATTTCAAGTGGATCACAGTCTTTTTTTTATTCTTCCTACATCCTTAGTTATTTATTAGGTCGATAACTTTTGTAATTTAAGTACTACAACAAATGTCTTACTCTTTCGCACAGACTGCTCTATGGAACCGGTATTATTTTGTACCCAATTATTCCCACATATCTTGCAATGAAATGCCCTGGCAGGAAATATTCATTAAGAGGTGCTGGAAAAAGAATTTCTGGGGCCCAGACACAAAAGGTTTCACAGAGCATGGAGACTGCAGGTAGAGTGGTTTGATTACAAAAGATGACACAAATAAAGTGGACCAAAGCAGGTCAATTTTAGCTGAAGAAACGCAGAACAATTTATGACTCTAGCTCAATCAGGTCTAGTGGAGTCTTCAGAAATAATCAGATCTGAATGAAATCTTGACTCATAGATGGTCCAAAGAATTGCTTGGACATGAAGGTTGAGTTCAGGTTAATAGTATTTCTCCTGCATTATCTTTAGCTGTATGACAACCCTGCTTCATCAGTCTGCCCTGCTTTCCTGGGTGAAATTATTCAGCTTGTTACAGGATCAATGTGCTCAGGGGCATGGGCACCTCCTAGGGAAAAAGGCTTTTGTGCAAAACATCCCAGGTTCTGTCAGAGCTTAAGAACTAGCATCAACAAGGCCTTTACCTGTGTATACATATGTGAGCATACATGCTCTTATATATGCACACAAACAGGCAAATATATAATCCTAAACTTGAGGATATACAAATTAGGAATTTATATGTGAAAAACTATGAGAAAAAAGGTTTCTGTATCCAAGGTAAGCTCACCCAGCCGGTGTTCCTACTACCAAGGCACTTTTTAGCTGCCATCGTGTTACTTTATGGCTCAGAAAGGTCTCTCCTGACCCCCTGGTCACCTGGCATATTTCCGGCATGTCAGCATTCCCTCCTGTGGCTTCGCAACACCCGCGTTCTGGGCATGRCTGGAGTTGTTTTGCATCTTTTATCAGAGCTATTGTAGCACTTAGCTACAGCCCTCTCTGAATCTTGCCAAAGTAAATGCTCCATGGTATTCTATAGGGGTCCTGGAGGCTGGAAGTATTCCTATGGACACACATCTTCATAACACTTCTCACAAGAAGTAGCATATTTCTCATCATTTGGGAGCTGGAAGATATAATACTGCTCTCTCCTATTATTTCAAGAAGCAGATTTTGAAGCTCTCCAATCAGAAAGAGGCAAAACTGAAGTCTAGAAATTCCATTCCTTTGCTTCATCTTATTTTGCATTAAGTAAGTGCATATAATTTGGACACAGAATGCATGAATATCCTTTGGACTGCTAATTTATTATATTTCCCACAAAAGCTTCCAGTAGAGAAAACCATGAGCAATAGCAAATACCGATGCAATGCACTTTAGCTCCATTTATGATGAAAGATTAAAGTGAAGATAAAACTTTGTCCAAGAGCAATAATCATTATGACACCCATCAAATAGCTAGGACTAGCCTCTTCTATGAGGAAAGGCTGAGAGACTTGAGGTTATTCAGCCTGAAGAATAGAAGACTTCATTGCATCCTGCTGTAATAACTAACAATCCTGGCTTGTCTTATTTTCCCCTCTGATTATGTACCCTTGTACAAACAATCTTAAAATATCATTAGTTAAGAACAACAATCTTATTAGTCTCTGTAATGACATTGCCTGTTTCTATTCTTTGTCACTGATTTTATTAAGTCTTTGTGGAGAAGCATCAGTAGTCATGAGCCCTCTGACTAAAACAGGCTGGGAAAGTGATTCTCAAGCTGTCCTGCACTTATGGTAAAAAGCATTATAAGAGGAAAAATCTGAGAGGCTATGGAAGGATAAGGGAATTTGTTTGGTGTCCAGCCTATTACTGCATTGAAATCCTGGCACCGAATTCAGTGACCTTCTGCATGGGCTGATTTTTAGGCCCATTTTGATCACCAATATAAGCACTGTTGGAAGGAAATTTGCAAGTCTGATGGTGATTGAGCATAAGGGAAGATTCAAACAGGCTTCCCTAAATTATGCTGACAATCACTCTGATCAATACCAGTACCAAGAAAATAAATTTTTAATCCTCATTGCCTTCGTCTTTCCCCAGCTGAATTTGCTAGTAATAAATTGACTCATCTCAGGAATGGACTTGATGCATTCAAACCTGGAAAATTGTGTACTTTAAGTCCACAATGGCAGTCAAGGGTCTGTCTCCACAGTGAGGGGCACAGAAGGAGCTGGCAATTTTTCTCTAAATTGTGGGAGTATTTTGAAAACAAGTTTCATCCCTTCCTTTTGAGAAAAATCTGCCAAGATATAATGGAATGTTTATGATAATCTTTTTAAATTTTGAGTAAATTTATTAAATTATTTAAATTTAGAGCAGATTTTGTTGTGTCCTGTGTATGCAGGTTGACAGTTTCTGTCATCTATGTTTGTATCTCATACACAAATCCAAATGATATGAAGACTCTGTACTACACTGCAAATTGCAACCATTTCTGTGTGAACATGGGAATACATATCCGAAGAAATGGGCCGAAGATTGATAGATGAACAGAAGTGAATAAAGCTTTCAAGCTCAACCCTGACATTCAAAGCCACTTGCCTTACTCTTCATTTTCAGTTTAATAAATATGAAATGCAAATACAATACAAGTAAAATATGTTAAGAAGGGAAGTTTGCTGTAATTTTGAAAGTATCWGTCCAGGGATCAGATTAAATGAGGAATGTCTTTCTCTGTTCTTGATCTGTTTTTCCACTTGAGYCAAGAGGCTGGTGTATCTTTAGAGAAGCAGGATGCAATAGAAAATCCATATATAACTTCTAAACCATTGCAATGTTATATTATAGTCAGTAGTTTCCAAAGGTTATTCATATATGAGTTCGAAATGGGTTCTTGCATCCCAATTGCACTCTTGGCAGATATTTATCTGCATAGGCACTTGTTTCTCATGAAAAATGTATGATCTGTATTGTGAGAATAAATGAAGAGAAGCGAAGCAAAGAAGTTCCATTTTCAGCTAGTTGCTTTCTGTCAGACAGCACACTATTTCAGCTCTCAATTGTCCTTTGGTCTCTCTCAGTGATAATATGCATTTTTTCAAACATCCTTAAGCTTCAGAGCTTCAGTGTGCACATTCAACCTGTGTCAGATGAACATGATAGGGGCCTTGCCTGCAAAAGTTTTGCTAAAGTCAACATGACTTTGTGCAACTAAGGAAGCAGTACTGAGTGATGTTGTTGTATCTTCTTGAATGTAGTGTGGATTAAACTGGGCCAGGTGACATGGTAGCTTTTTCAACCTACCTATGCAACTCCTCTCTGGGCCTTGCCACCCTAACACTGTCATGGCTCAACAGAAAGTCTGTCAGCCCCAGAGCTGTCCAGTGCCAGTTACTGAAGCAAAACAAACCAAAGCCATTGCCAGTTTACTATAGACAAYCTCCTATAGGAACAGTTGTATGCTGTAACCAGCCATCCCAGTCATGGATGTGAACCACTTCTGCCTTCCAGTTTCCATATGTGAGCCCTCATCCACAGATGTTGTTGGGAGATAAGGACACAACACGGACTTCAAGCTTGTACATGAGAAAACTTAATGTCTCACTACAGCATAATTTTATATCCAATTTACTTATTTTCTTCTTTTTCGTTTGAATTGGACGTGGGGTTCTATTCAGCTCAGAATTATGTTTTATTAAATTGCTCTTTATTTAGTTTATTTAGTTTATTTCATAGTAGTAACAAGAACCTTGAAAAACTAGAGGTAAAACCTTGCAATATACAATGCTCACAAACATTGTGAGCCAAATTATTTTGCTTTGATCCCTCCTGGACTAGGCTGATTTCGTCCCAGGGTGTCAGGTGGACTGAAGTGCTTCCCTCCTTTTGAAAAAAAAAGTGATTTAATGAAGTCTGATAGCGAATGAAGCAGTGGTTTAACAAGATTCGATGGCAAGGTACGCTTGGTCATTTACTGCACAGAGGACAGGGTCAGATAAAATTGTCAGGGAGGCCCTCCTAACGAGTCATGGAGTTCAGAAAGGACCTTCTTGCATGCTGAACTGCTTCTCAGAGGGGAGTTTAGGTGCAGCTAGATCCAAACTTAGCCCCAGAACTGGTCCACAGTTCTGTCTAAAGAGTCTAAAGGATGACACGTGTGCAATCAATTCTTTATATTACTTAGCTAAGATTTCAAAGTTAAATATGCTATTGATCGCTTAAAATCTGTTGCGACAAGGAATCTCTCAACCTAGAGATGTCTCCTGGGGAGATATCCCTACTCACGGGGAAGCCCAGACCTGCAGCCTTCTCCTGTTCAGCAGGATTCAATGGGCCCTGGATTGTCGTAACAGGGCACTCTGCCTGAGTGGGGGTGGAACAGCTTAAGCTACACCTTACTTGCTCAGATTAGCAGTGATGGAGGGCGAGGTCGTGCTGCTTTTTGTGTTCAAGAATGCTGAGACCAGCCTTCAAGAACCCCAAAGTTAAACATCACAAGAATATGAAAAACATGCGTTTCCTGACAGAAACTGGCACTGGAGGGCGTGTGAAAGACAGATGTTTCCTGATAAAAGAACCAATAAGTGATAGTACTGATAACTTATTTAACAATAAATTATGTTCTGCTGAGCTAGCGTGGATAGCCTAGAAGCATGACTGAGAATCACTTTATAATATAAAAGCCCAGCCCCACTTTTTATCAGTAGGGATTTCTAGCACACCCCTTCAAGGAGTGTGTATGGAGATTCCTTCCTTGAGTGGGGACACTCCTCAAGGTTACTCCTTTAGAATGAGCAAAAAAAGATACGATTGTCAGACTTAATAAATAGTGTCCTATAATAGCACTTATACCATCCACACTGTGTAGCGGATAACTCTGAAGTCCTTCAGTCTAATAATTATCATTACCATCATCAATTTAAATAAAAAAATTATTTTACCTATATAAATATATTTGATTTGCTGTCCTTAACCCTGTCTTATACAACCAAATTATTATAAAGGATTAATTACACCAACATAATCCTTTAGATATAAACCATTGTCCAAGCCTAAGACTAAAACTGGATTCAGCTGTACCTACACTCCTTGAGAAGTGGCAAATGTAGACAATTGCCCATTTGTTTTACACAGGAATATGTAAAATGTTCCCTGTTAAAACAGATATTGGGTAATGGATGTGAAGACATATATCTACATAAATCACAGGTGAAACCGCACCCATTTCCTTTGTTTTCCATTCCTGTAAAACACTGGTGGTTTTGTGGATGGGACATTCATCTGGGATCAACCTGTGTAGTTGTAAAGCAGGTGGTGTTTGTACACTTTACGACACAAATGTACCCGTGATACCAATAGGCATCTTAATATCCACACCCTGAAGTTGTCCCTCTATCTTATAGGCAAGGACAATGTGTCAGGATGTGCCCAGTGACTGTCTGGGAGGGACACCAGTGGGTGCAGAGAGAGCCCTCTCATCAGTAGGTCACTGATAAGGAGCTTGGTTAAAGGGTCAGTCAGAAACTTTTTTTTACCTTCAGCCCACACAGTTATTTCTTTTAATACCTTGTATTGTTTGAAGGATAAATAGTTTCTTACACCAGGTATTATGTTCAGAGACCTGAGCAGCCCTTTGTTTTAAAAGAGAATCCGGGCACCCTGCCCTAACCTTTAATTGCTGCTCAAAGAAGGGAGTGACTCTTCACCTCTTCGTCCTTTCACAGAAACAAAAAAAGACCACAAGATTTTTTGAGAATTATGTCCTGCTGGCTTCAAAATGGGCCCCAAAACTTTGGGGAATAGTTACTTTGCATGCAGTTTACATATTACATTACTAAGGAATTGTTTTGATGCTATGTGGTAGGTTGCTGGAGACCATTTCCATTAAGACAGTCTTCATCATTTTCAATTGTTTTAACATAAAGAGTTCAACATAATGACATTTCCCCTAGTATGTTCAACAAATAGTTATTCAGAAAAAAGAAATTTCTTCAAAAAGAAAATATAATCCTTTTGCTTTAAAATCTCTCTCTAGCTCCTGAAATAAATATTCTTCACGGGGAGAAGAGAAATTTAAAGAGTGCTGGGTTATAGGACCTGTGTTATGCAAGGCTTTCTGAGTGCTCTCCAGTTCCTAATACTTTCTAGCACAAGAGTAGTCATTATTTGACTATAATTTCTGTTTATTCATCCCATTTCATTTCCATTTCCACACTTAGTCTCTCGAGTCGATAGACTCTTCATGTGGCTGAAGAAACCTGATCATCATCCTGCTGCAAGACGTGCATAAAAATCTATCATCATTATTACCAATCCTTATAAAGTTATTTAGTCTACTTTCTACGTGGCTCATGGAATGCTAAAAATTCAAGAGAAATCTCCCAATGAAGCTCTAATGCTGCTTTACCTGATGCAATAATTGTAAACTAAATCCTCACCTATAAGGCCTTACGCTTCATCCTCTGAGTGCTTTGTGGAAAATGTTGCTCACGTAGTATTAATGAAACTCTTTTCTATGAATTGTTAACCTAATGATGTTGGGCAAGTGTATCATTTTTCAGTTACGTGTCTCTTGTTGAACTATATATTAAAATATATGGCTCAAAGTATATATTAAAAACAACAACATGCTATGAAGTTCTGCTATGACACAGAAATAATGTGAATTTTTCTGTGAAGATATAATTTCTCAAGACTTATTTAAGAAGAAGCAGTCCATCTCTCTAAAGGTATGAATATGAGGCATGTATTAGATGTCTACTCAGAAAATTTTGCTTGGGATGAAATGGTCTGGATTGTTCAGAAACAAATTTAATTTTCATAAACGAAAACTGATTCTGTATATTACCACAATGGAGTCTAACGCAAGTTGTTCTGTGTGCTTTAAATTTAAATCATTAGATAATTCATTTACTTTTCTTGTCTCTTTCTGTGGAAACAAAGTATTAATGTAATAACACTGATTTGCTTGCTTCATGATTAAATAAAAAGGTAAAAATAAGGAGAGAAACAGTTCTGTCTAATTTAGTCACTTATGAGATTAACCAAAAACAATGAAGAAAAGAGTGGAGTCTCACAGTTAATTGTATCCATTTTATTTTCAATTTTTTTCCTTGCAAAGTTTGCGCTGACCACTTCACAAAATCTGGAATTCACCCATTGGTGAAGACCATGAGGCAGCCTGTCCCCCTGCAGCCCGTGGAAGTCCACGGCGGAGCAGAGAGCCACCTGCAGCCCATGGGAGACCCCAGACCAGAGCAAGTGGATGTGCTTGAAGGAGACTGTGACCCTGTGGAGAGTCCATGCTGGAGCAGGCTTCTGGCAGGACCCGGGCCCTGTGGAGAGAGGAGCCCATGCTGGAGCAGATTTGCTGGCAGAATTTGTAATCCCATGGAGGAACTGTGCTGAAGCAGCCTATTCCTGAAGGACTGCAGCCTGTGGAAGTGACCCACAAGGGAGCAGTCTGTTCCTGAAAGACTGCACTGCAAGGAAGGGAACCAAGCTGCAGAAGTTACTGAAGAACTGCACCCCATGGGACGGACTCATGTTGGAAAAGTTCATGGAGGGATCACATGCTGGAGCAGGGGAAGATAGTGAGGTGTAGGAAGGAGTGGCAGAGACAATTTGTGATGAAGTGACTGCAGCCCTCATTCCCAAACTCCCTGTGCCACTGGGGAGAGGAGGTAGAGAAAAAGGGGAATGAAGTTAAGCCTGTGAAAAAGTGAGAGGTAGGGAGAAGGTGTTTTATGATTTAGTTTATAATTATCATTATTCCTACTCTGATTTGATTGSTAATAAATTAAATTAATTTCCCCAAGTGGAGTCTGTTTTGCCTGTGATGGTAATTGCTAAGCAATCTCTACCTGTCCTTATCTCAACCGATAGACTTTCATTGTCTTTTCTCTCCCTTGTCCAGCTGTGGATGGGAGTGATAGTGTGACTTTGATGGGCACCTGGCATCCAGCCAGGGTCAACCCACCACAGCATGTTGGGACATGATGTGGTTTCAACTAAACAATCAAAAAAAACCCAAAAACCTTCTTGGCATAGTTGCAAATGCAGATGAAAATCTTCACGATGTACAATACTCTTCAGTATGGATCCAGTAACTCATTGTGCTGGCAGCTCTCTTTGAAGGTGAAGAGTGTCTGTTTTCACTGTGAATAGAAGAAAGTCATGAAGAGCTCTGTGAAGATATTTTCTTCTTAATAAATTTTGTCTATCTTATTATAATCCCATAGAGATGATTCACAGTGCAGTAGCCTTTGTATCTACTCTCCAGATGGGAAAGTCAGAAATGTTTCTCCCATATTACCAGTAGCAAAAAAGTGGGAGAAGGCCTACTAGGTTTACCTCTATTCAATATCCAGAAATGTGGATAATTGGATAACTGGGCTAGAAATCCATCTAGAAGTATTGTGGAGTATTTTTACTAAACCAGCCATTTTTGAAGTAAAGGAAATTGATAGTGTTTAATGGCAATGTTTCAAATAATCAAAAATGTTTTTTATCTAGTTTTTATCGAAACATTTCATATAAAAATGTGTTTATCTGTCTTTTATGTAGTTGTGCTTTAAGTCCATTATTTTAATATAATTTTGAATAATGTTAGGTTGTGAGGTATATGATCTCCTCTACATAAACTTCTCTAGAAATATTATTACCTCTTTAAAGGGCTATTTCTAATATTTTAAATTAATGTAAGTTAGATTTGCAAATTAATTATGTGATATTTTAGGTTTAACAGCATGTTAAATTTAATTTTTAGTAATGTCACACATAGTATTACTTGTCATGAAAAATAGTAATAAAATCCATTTGAGACAGTCTGTATTTACTCTGCAGCAATGATTAATGATATACAGGGTACTGACAGGGCATGTCATTGTGAAATATATTCTGGGCAATTTTTTTGTATTTTGCTGAATATCATACGTATGATAGTCCAAATGTATCGTCTGATACTATGTTATAATTCTATCATCCAATACTCATTTAGCTGATCCATTAATGACAGCTGAAACCATGAAAGTGATTCTGATGAAAACATTTATACCTCTGTGCTGAACAGTCAGAAAGAAAGCATTTTTAAAACATTTCAGAACTTATTAAAATATCATCCGTGTCTTCTAAGCCTCAGTAAAATGCCTATGAGTATAAATATTATAATTTATATTAAAATTATATAATAAATAGTATAAAATAAATAATATATAATAATAAAATAATATTATATTCTCATAGAGAATAAACCTATCAGTTACTGAAAAATAATTTATTAATTTTGTTGAGATTATGAACAAATCACTTCTGTACAATGCAGTAAGGGCAAATAGGAAGCTGAAAATCTTTCCAGTGTTTACATTTCCAGGCATAAGTGGTTGTGACATTATCAGATTTTAACTTAGTTATTAGAATTACAGAAAACAGAGCCAGTGGTTAACTAATCTAAAATAAAAATCATTAACATTTCTCTGCAAAAATTTGGAACAATCCCAATTTAAAAGACCAAATCAAATATTTATTTGCAATTTTTTCAGCTCTCATAGACCTAACACATTACTTTGTAAATAGTGACTTATGTAATGAAAACTTTAAAATGAAATCTCAAAATGTTTGTGTCAGAAAAGAGATGTACTAACTTCTCTGACATTACTGTGCTCCCTCTCTGTAACATATTTCTTTAATATTGTTTGGGAATATCTTAAATGTTCATGAATACTTCTGATCATCCAAAAGCATACTTGATGGTGAAGAAACTTAGTGAATAAAACAAAGCAGCTAAATAGAAGACCTCTCCCCATACTGATCTGAATTTTGCTCTTCTGAGTTCCTCATTCTTCAGGAGTTATGATTTTGAGACAGAAACGTATTCTGTATTTAATAAAGGTGTAATACATACCTCTCTCCCAAGTTGTTTATATTTACAATGCATGCACAATCAACATTTTTCTGAGGTGAAATCAGCTGAACAGTATTGTTTTGATGACAGCTTTATTTGAACACTAATCACTTGATGTTTCCATGGCAGCAAAGTGATGGTGAGTCTCTAAACTATGTTGTTTAAAATCCGCATGCCTGGAAAAGTAAATTATTCATACTCAGAGATATCTCAGTGCTATGCCTAACTAGTTCTGCCAGAGTTTTCACCTTTTTTCACATCTGTTTATACTCAGATGCGGTTTTACAAACTTTCTTGGTTCGTGAGTTTTGACAGGCTGATAGACACACAGTAATCAGTGCAAGTTTTAGTAGGACCTGTCAGAATACTGGTGCTTGCCTACACCATAACCATCAATTTTATTCTAGAGATATGACATTATCAGGAGGTTGTTGGAGTCATTAGTCATCTACAATGATTTCAGTGGACTTCCAGGAAGTCACATAATGAAACGCCTCTGAT
Source organism: Amblyornis subalaris (assembly GCA_018881555.1). Taxonomy (NCBI): domain Eukaryota; kingdom Metazoa; phylum Chordata; class Aves; order Passeriformes; family Ptilonorhynchidae; genus Amblyornis; species Amblyornis subalaris. The sequence goes on from JACAXG010000001.1 coordinate 3,518,686, forward strand.
TTTTTCATATTTTTTAAATTACTTTGAATAAACGAAGTGCTTGGATGTTTTAAAGCATTTTTAACAACCGTCATTTTTAAAAACAAAATGCTAGTATATAAAATGAGAGAGAGATCTAAAGCACAGAAACCACAGTAAAATCATAAGTAATGAACGAGGTTGTCCTCCACAGGCTATTGAGATAACGTGTGGTATGGACACTCAGTGGTGCAGCCCGTAACTGCTTTGCTGGTCGTGAAGGAAAACAGTCAGAAGAACTTCCTGTCATAAATGTGCTGCTGAAGCAAAACCAAATACACAGCATTAAAAGTTAGAGCAATGCTTGACAATCAAATGTTAAATAAATTCATATCAAGGTCAGGACAACTTAAAACACGTGTGATAGCAACATGGAGGAGAATGAAGCCTGAGGTGGTTAATATGTCTTTGAGGTGAAAATTGGTTTGTTGTAGTGTGAATGTAAAAGTAAGATAAAACAAGAAAAATTTATACTCTTGGGCAAAGGTTTGAGATCACTAAAGACTGATAGTATGAGAACAGATTTTGAGGCTGAGACTTGGGAGTTGAAAATGATTAACCAAATAAAGCGTTCTGCCAGTTCAATTTTATTCCTCTTCCCTCTTTTATTTGTAGAAGTTGCTGAACAAGAGCACTTAAATTACTGGCTCAGTACTGGTTTGAGTTAATTCATCGTACTCAGCCATTTAACTGCAGGTACTATAAGTTCTTTTGAAAATACTAACAGCGCCATTCATCTCTTTCTGTCTCTGACTCCAAAATCATAGCAGTGATCAGGATTTGTCTCCACCAATAATAAGAGGCCAGGACAGACTTTTTTTTTCTACTTTCATTCTTCTTAACTATTTTTCGGTTCTCATTTAGTTTTATTACATTGAACCAAAACAGCTCCCACAGAGATCAATATTCATGTCAGAACCTCAGCTGCACTGACTGATGCTGCTCCCACAGGACAAAGCTTGCTAAGACTCATGGTGAGCCCTTCCATGTGTGTGTGAGCCCCCACAGCTCCTTCTGTGTCACCCAACAAACACAGCTGGTGCTTGTGGTGGGAGAGCCCAATGGCTGCATCTCGGGGATTCCTGGTGACAGACAATTTCCTGAGATAACCAATAAGCCGGGATGGGACAAGAGCATGGACTGGGATGTTTTGATCCTTGTTAGAAGCGGAGTTCATGTCTGTCTTTGGCCCACTTACATCCCGACTGCACAGGCTTGTTCCACGACTGTGCAATTGTTCTTCTCTCGTGCATTAATTTCACCTTGTAGAGTTTTTGGTCATAGTAGACTGTAATTTACCGTTGACTGCACTGATCATTTCACACTTCAAAAGTCTATTACTGTTAAGAAACAAACTGCTATGCCTTGAATTTTATGGAAAATGTTTTTCCTTTCTTCTATTGTGTGTTATTCACAGGTCAACTTATTTTTGTTAACCTTATGGAGACAGATTGGAGAAGTACATTACAAACAATAAATAAAAATAATTTGCCATGGTAAGCACAATGAAACAAACAGAAAAACAAACAAAAACTGTGGCCAGCTCATCAAAGCTACAGTGGCTGTAGGAGCAAAAAACCCTAAATCTCTACCATATTCCAAGACAGAACAATGATACAGTGTATGGTCGTTCTATGTTGCACTCTAAAACTTGAGTTTGTCTCCAATAGGTCTACCATTCCCACGAGTGTGGTTTCTCTTTGCACAAAACTTTTTGGCTGAGGCTGTTTGTATTGTAACAAGAATGCTTTCTAGACAACTCTGATAAGATAGAGGGAATGCTGGATACCCTCTTCCAGCATTCTTTCTCTTGGACCATCCCTAACAGGTAAAGCAGAACAGACTCACTTGCATGACTCCTAGTATGGCATTTAATAGAGAAATACGGCCAGTGTCATTTCGGTCCCAATGGCCAAAGTCTATGAAGACCTAGTCCAGGCCAGACACTTTCCTTGGAGGATCCCACCCAGCAGCAAAGTGTGCCAGCTCAGCTGCCCACCCTCTCTGGGCAGTGGATTTTATCTGGACTGCAAAATATGCAGAAGTGAGATTGGGCTGTGAGACAACTGGCTCATCATAGGGGAGGGAGGGAGCAGACCTGAAGTGGTGGCCCAGGGAAAAGAGAGCCTACTCTATGCTCTTGGCACCCCTTGGACACCTCTGGTAGAGAGAACCTGAGATCTGATGACAACTGCATTTGGGGTGACCAGTTAAGTGACATGAACAGGTTGGTTAGTGACATGATCAGGTTAGTGACATGATCAGGCTGCTAATGATGTGACTAAATCATCCCCACTACTGTTTGTTAGTCATATTTCATTTTTGCTAACTTGATAGTGAAATTTCAAACAGTGAATGAAAATAAGYCATCAGTGGGAGTGCACTGAATGCTGTTGGACCAGCTATTCTGACCTGAAGGAAAATTGGTAGGATACATGGGCCTTTCCTATGAAAACATCCAGTGATCCAGYATCTCTGATGGTTTCTAGGAAAATATATGGGTCATAAATTCCCTAGGTTGTTTCCTTTGGTGATGTCCTTTTTTGTGTCATCTCCCTCAAGGAGCATTCCAAAATTAGGGAGGAGTTCATCAAGGACAGATGAATGCAACTTTGGAGCTCAATTCAACATCTGAAGAGATCCTCAGAGTCCTCATAATGAACTCAAAATAATTACATTGTTTGCTGACATTGAGCTGTTTTTCTCTTATGTGTTTTTCTCCTAGAGAGTGTTTTAAAAGAATGTAAGGGCACTGATAAAAGCACACACGAGAGCAAGGACATTCAACATTAGTGACAAATATCCAGGCTGACACTCCATTATTAACATTTGCCTTTTTGTCCCTTGCTCAATGCTGTCAGGAGCGATGAGAGAGTGATGGAGGGATTTCAACCCTGACTGGGCTTATTTGTGCTTCGACCTTCAAGTGTGCTTTCATTAGGCAGAAATTAAACATTTTCTAATGAGTTAATGGGGAAAGTATTTTTAAATAAAAATAGCAACTGAAATTTTACTTTTAAATGCTATCAAGACATAAGTCATGAATACGAAAGGGTTCATCAAGACTTTCATTTTTCCTAAATATAGTGATCTGAAAAATGAAGAAAAAAGCAGGATAATTTTTTCATTTCTGAAAATTGCATTCCCAAATCTATCAGATTAAAAGAACATGACACAAGCACTGTCTTTCCTACATAGCAATTTGATTTGTCTCTTGAACTTATTAAGTCCCAGTGGTGGCAAGTTGTGACCATTTGTCTGCTAAGTAGTTTCTGTTTTTCAAAGGAAGCTATCCCTTGAGATAAAAGTGTTGTTATAAAAATTCGCTTAAATTTATTTTTTAGAGAAAGAGAGAAGATGAAAATATGGGGAGTTTTCTAAGATTTTCAGCTACATAATTTGATATTTGAGCATCACAAACTAATTGGCTAGTATCCAGGATTAAAACACATTGCTACATCCAATATTTTCCTTACTGAGTTGTACTTGATTTTCTATTCCACACCTCCATCCATTTCCAGCATTTCAGAGGTCCCATCAATTTGAATAAATGAAATAAATGGACCTTGGAGAGCTCTCTGAGAGCTGAGGTTGCAGACATCAACTCTGAAACTTGAAAATTGAACTGAGACATATGTGATATGTTTGGCAATGAAAGATAGTTTCAATGCTTTAAACAATAACAGGGGTTTCAAAATGTGGAAAACATAGTATTTCAAATACTTGCACTTTTAAAACAAACATATAAATGAATTGGTTGTAATTTGGGAAAAGATATTTTTAGAACAAGAGCCTGATGGAAAATCATTTTCTACTTGCTGAATTTGAGAGAGGTAGTAGACAAGCTTTCCTGGATGTTAATTTATATCTGGTTCCATCTGGGCTCAGTAAATTTTCACCTTTGTTCTTTAATAAATTTAAATAAAAGCTGTCAGTAAATAAAAAGGTCATGAGTGTCTTGCAAAGATTTTCTCTTGCAGTTTGGAAAAAAATTCAGTGTCTGTGTTACGATCTCTGCTCTTGAGCTCACAGTCCCAGCTACATGGAGCTGTACACAGACATAACTTGCAAGGTCATCCACTCAATGCTGCAGTTCCCACATCTGAAGTGACTAAAAGTTCCTGTAATTGCTGTATTTGACTACTCAGTTTCTTTACAGCTTTTGAATTTGGTGTACTTTCACAAGGTTAGGTGTATTTAGGCATGCATACTAAGGCATGAAAATTCAATTGCAGCATTATTTCTGTAGACACAGAAATAAAACAAAGTGTAAGCCATCATTCAGGTACAAAAAAGTGCTTCAACTGAAATGATGAAAAGCTGGTAGATGATGTGCAGTACACCAGGGTTTGTATGAGCCTCCCGTGGCTGAGAGCCTGACTTAGTGACACTAGAAAGCCACTGTCCTGTTGTCAGAAGTGTGGGAGCACACAGGGACAGTGCTCCCCAACCTCTGTTGGGAGCAGAAACCATTAACCTTGGCGTGGGCTGAGCCTGGTTGCAAGAACCTCTGTTCATCAGCAGACAGGACTGCAATGTAGAGAGATGATGGGAAGAATTTATGTATGAATGCACATTTTTTTTGCATTTGCCGCCAAATGTTTAGCTCAGGTAAAGAGCCAACTTAAAGAATCACTGCRAAGAGCCAATTTTTGTTGGAGAGTTGGAGATTTATTTGAACAACAGTGTAGCAAAGACTTTGAGATGATAAAGAGGTTAGATGAAATATGTGGAAGGAAAAAATACCTGAATGTAATAGAAAAATTAAATTTGCCTGTTACTTTCTCATTAAACTGTTGTATTCTCACTGGAGCAAGCAATCCAACTGCATAACCCTTGTCCTTTTCCAGACAATTAATACTCCAGTGAAAACTTGCTGTTCAGGGATATTTATAGCCACAGCAGAAATTAGTTCAATTCTCACTGCAGCTGAAAGATAACCACCAGCCTGATGGTGCTTCCTATACATCTTTCTCTGACAAGAATTTTTGGAGATTCTGGATAAAACCACTGTGTGAAGTACAAAGAGACAGTGGAGTTCTGTGAATTTGCATGTATGGCCACAAGTACACACACAAACCCACTACATGCAGGAGATTTTAAATATTGGATGAATTAATTAATGTATTTACTAGTATAAATATAGAAACATGTAATGCATTTACTAATATATTTACTAGATGGAGAAGTTCATTACAGGGTGAGAAACTTTGAATTATCAGGAAAAGCATTTACTTGCAAGCCTCATGTTTGCCTGAGTTGAGCTTTCGACTCCCAAACCATACCCATGTTCTTGAGTGTTATTTTATTAGAGATCTGATTGTACTGTCAGAAATCACACAGTAAGAACAGGATTCAAATCAAAAGTATACAATTATGGTGCTTGCCACTTTTATCTTCATCTGCTGCAATGTGAAAGGTTTCTTCACCGTTAAATATGCCACAAACTGTCTTGTACAAATTCCTTCTTTATTATGAAGCAGTAAGGTTGCCTTGCTTGCATGTTAATACACACTTCATGGAAGACCTGTTAACATTAACACTCTTATAAGAGAACAATTCATCTTGCAGGCCTGATTTTGCTTTACTTTACATTCTCATTGCAGGGGAGTTCATGTATTTGGTGTCCCTGCTAAGTTGAACCTTCTCTAGAGTACTGCTAAGATACTAGTAAGCTCCAGAAAAAGCCTCTCAGCACAAAACTGATTTACCCCATTGGTTTTGTTTTTCTGGGAAATTGCTAAACACATGTTGCATTTAATGGTGACAATACTACATCTGAGTATTCATACTTTAATCAGAATAGGCATTTCTGTTCCACTTAGGTGTTTGCATTGTGACATTAGAGATACTTGTTGACTAATCACCACGGTTAAATGAAACCAGCAATTCCTTTATCACTACCCAAAACATAACATTATCTACAGGCTATGACGTGTCAATGGGTTTATAGGAGATTCTTTCTTTATTCTTTTGGAAACTTCCATGAAAATTTCGTGCCATGGCATGCAGTTGAGCATATGATATAAGTGGCTACTACAAAACAAAAAGGTGAAAAAAAACCCTGAAAAAGCAGTTCTGCCTCTGAGAATGTCTTCATGAACACATGAAGTGTGTACTCCTAAAGCTGGTGGTAATAATTGATTTAAAATATTGTGACATCAAGAGGGAATTAAAACAGTGGATTATAAGCACACACACAGATCTGTGAAATATAGTGGGAACGAGTTGGTTGGTTTTTTCCTGACAACATGGGCCAATTTAGTTTTATTCCAACTAGGAGATGAATAGAGGATGATCTGCTTGATAGAAGAGGCTTGTGTGAAATTGCTCATACAACAGAGGAGTTCACTGAACCTAGTGAACACATGCTGTAATAAACTTACCTGATTCACCTTGATTGTATACACTGTGTAAAGGTGTAACACACACACTGTTTAACAGTGTTGGCCCCCAAAATTCTTGATAACAGAGGGAAAGAAATTTTCTGAATTTCAGGAAAAAAGACTGAGTGTGACACCGTGAAGCTAAGGTGGCAAAATCCTGGGATGAATTACCTTAGGATATTATAGACTATTCTTCCTTGGACGTATTTAAGAGTAACCTTCTGGACTAGAGCAACTGTGCAATATACTTTCAGTTAAAATTCCTTAGCATTCTTAGAAGCTGCAGTCAGGAAAACATAGGGAAAACCACACTAGGACAAGGAAGAGASCAGAATGTGAGACATGGAAAGGCAGAATGCGTCAGGAGAGAGACAGGCCAGAACAGAAGGATGCACAATGAAACGCGGGGTCAGCAGAACATAACCCTTCAATAAACTCCACAGACACTGTTACAGCTGGAATAGATTTATACGGATGTAATCAAGGCCACGACTTTTCCATATTTTCTTGCAATTCAAACTTTTTAAAGATGGATTTTTCTGAAGTATCAACAACAGCAACATGATTAGTCTTAGTTACTTGCCTTTTATAAGTGCTGGTTTTCTTAAAAAAAAAAAACAAAAAAAGGAATTATTTAATGCTTATGGAAAAGACCAGCAGAAAACTCCAACTGTTCCTATTCTCGGTCTAAGTCTTGGAACAATAGCAGGTTAATCTGTACTGTATCATAGAATTATAGAATGGCTTGTGTTGGAAGGAACCTTAAATATCATCTAGTTCAACTCCCCTTCCAAGGACAGGGACACCTTCCACTAGACCAAGTTACTCAAAGCCCCATCCAACCTGGCCTCAAACACTTCCAGGGATGGTGGGGGGTGGGGCATCCACAACTTCTCTGGCAACCTTTTCCAGTGCCTCACCACCCTCACAGTAAAGAATTTCTTCCTAGCATCTAATCTAAACCTCTGTCAGTTTGAAGCCATTCCGTCTTGTCCTACCACTACATGGTGCTGTAAATAGTCTCTTTCATACATGAAGGGTATTTTTCCCTTGCTTTGCAGCTTTTATATAGAAAGGACATCAGCCACTCCTGTTCTGCTATAGGAGCACTCTGCACAGGTGAAAGTAGGACTGAAGAGAAACACAGAGTCAAAGAAACTGTCTGGCTTTCTGTTTCTGTGGGACAGTCATACCCCATCCCCCTCCTCCATGAAAGCAGGTTGTGAGGGACCTCTGTGCTCAGAAAACATCAAACAAAAAGGAAGAAAAAGAAAGAAAAAGGAGAAAGAGTTGGTAGGATGCTTGGCTCAGCAGATGTCTGCCATTTGCAAAACATCAAGCCAACTTAGCAATACGAAATGAAGAGACAGTTCTCTAAACATATTCCAGGGAAACAAGAAGTATCACAGAAAGAAAAGATTTTATTTCAATTAAAGGACAGTTTTTCTGCAACATCACATGAGTATGTGACAAGCATGAGTGAATTTAGGCAGGTATCAGGAAGCTCAAATTATCCCAGTAGTGAAGGCTCTGGAGCAGCTTTTTAGTTGGGGTAATAGAAATATTTTTTGTTTCAAGATAGAGCTCGGTGAATGCAGTAACACCTTTTGAATAGTTCAACTGACTGAAGAAAGCATTTGCTATCAGCTCTTTGTTGCACTGTCAGAACAAATAGTTACTGTATATAATTAATTCCATGCTTCAGTGCTTTGCTGCTCATCTGCAAGCCTAGGAAGGCTTTTTTCCACTCTTGATGAATAACAAAGCTCTTGAGTTTTATTCACTTGCCCTCCTTTGAAGCAGCAGGGATAGACCACAGTTTGGATCACTCACTGGTACGGGGAAAGTGAGAATTTGAGTTCTGTCTCTTGTTTGTGACTAACCCAGTGACCAGATATGGSGACTGGAAGTGGTTTTCCTTCAGGATTTCACACTTTTCTGGAGAACAAATCGTATCTTCCTTCCTAGGATGAGTTGACCATTTTATCTAACAAATTCCAGGGACATTTATTTGGAGATTGATGTCCTCTGTCTTCTCCTGTTCTCCTTTCACACACTGAAAATTTGTTCATTCTCGTCTTCAGCTTATTACAGGAAATATCCCTGGCAGCTTCAGACCATTTCACTTCCAGGCTATTTATCATGACTGCTATGAACTCAGAGCAAGCTCCTAACCCAGTTGCAGGAGTGTGCAGTTACATGGCTTGCCCTGAGGTGTGAATGTAGTTCAGTCTTTCCCTTCACCTCATCTGTCAGTCCTAGCCTTAACAATCTCAATCTCCCATCCATACTCTGATGTTTCTCCCTTTCAATTAGGAAAGATTAGAGGCAAAAGAAGTATGGAAGGACCTCCTTTTGTTTTGGTACACCTAATTTCCCTTCTACCAGAGCTCCAGTCACCAAAGCCTCCCATGTTATTGCAACTCAACCAATGTATTTGGGGAAACAGCTTATTTTGATTTCATATTTTCTTTTTTCTGAAGATACATCTTAAGAGCTTGTGAAGCTCTGACCAAGCTTGTGGCCAGAACCCAAGTGGGTGGAAGAAATATGTACCTCTGATGATACTGGGCATGGGAATGCATTTAAAAGTTGGGCTAGGGTCTACATCCTGCATAATGGAGAATTTGATCTTCCACTTTGATGGAATTCAAAGGTTCAAAATGAACCTTTTGTGCAAACCTGATTTAACTCCCAAGAGTGTTTCGTTCCCTTTCTCTTGGCTCTTCTCCCTACATCACATGCTTAGGAGCTTACTACCTCTCCACTTCCATGTTTTCCATCTGAGAAAATCATGGCCACAGAACAGAAATTAAGGCAATAGGAAGCAGTGAACTCCCACTTGAATTAGTATTAACTAATGCAATGTTTGGGATTTTATCACAATGGTATCCCCAAACACCGTGAAATAATTAAAGATAACTCTGATCATGGCTTATGGGCAAATATATTAAAAAACCCCCTGATTTGGAGACTCCAGTAGAAAGCAACTCTGCAAGCAGTCTCATTAATTGTGGTGATATTCAGTGCAGGAAACAGCAAAATCTGATCCTAAATGAGGCTTCAGGAAGGTAATTGCCTGCAGTGTAACACATATCATTCTTACTATACTATTATTTCTTTAAAATTGTCAGAGCTTAACATTCGTGCTTTCCTTGAAATATAATCCTTCTGTCATTGTGTTCTGATGAGTCATCATTCAAGCTACTCCAATGAATCATTGTAGTGTTCTCCCAAAATAAAGGTATAAATAGATATGATTTTGAAGCAGTTTTCTAAACTGTCCCTAGACAAAGTTTGTTCCCCGTGTTATGAACATCTGTTCTTGAGACTTTAATACCTTGAAGTTTCATACAGACAAGAATGACTCAAGCAAGCAGTGGACTAATGAAAACGTGCTTACATACATAATGGTGGGTCAAACTATTTTTATATTTTATTTGTTGGTGGTTGTTTGTTTAGTTTTTGGTTTGGTTTGATTTTGAATAAAGGTTTTATACTGAATCATTAGAGAGCATTGGACGAGTAAGGATCTTCAGACTTTCTGTGTATAAATATTTTTAAAGTGTCATAGCCATCACAGTCGTAGACCACGGTTTGAATTGGTAAGATTACTGTGTTAAAATAGGAACTGAGGTAGGAGGCTGGTTTTAAGTGATACTTAGCTGTCTCTCATTTCGAATCCTGAATTCTGAGAAAATTATGCCACCTGGTAAAATGTTTCAACTGAGAGAAGACACCATGGTTTTTGCATTACTTTTTCTCATTTATGTTTGCACTTCTCTTTTTTCTACTCCTCCCAAGACATACCACTTAGAAAAYAGAGAAAGAGCTGAATTTTCACTAAGGCTACTTCAAACAGTGCTAACAACATAAAGGCATTTCTCTGCATAAAATGGATAATTTGAAATATTAAATATAATTTCCTTTTAAATGTCCAGAGAATAGAAAGTGATGTGTAGAGCAGCTAACACTATTTCTCATGGCACATTTTAATCCAGCTTCTTGTTCTTCGACCAATGGTCAAAAGAGCTGTGTAAAGCCTCATTTTTAACCATCTGCTCCTTTTTATTTCTTTTTTTTTTGAACATTGCCTGCTTCTTCAGACTTTCATCCTGGGCATGAGAGTAGATAAGCCATTAAGCCTTGCTTACATCATTTGCTGCCACAGAGGTTCATGAATTCTCCTTTGAAAAACTGCAAGGAAGTGCTGTGCAGTATAATTACGTAATCTGGGTCTCAAGCCAGACAAGTTGTTTGTGTTAGACAGCTACTTAAAGTCCTACTAAAAATCCTGTCCTTGAAAGGACCAGCTAATACATAATGTCACTTAAAAAGAAATAGCACTTCTTATCTAAGAGGACATCATAACATTCTTGCTGCTCTCATGCCAGGACAGAGTAACACTCTGCAGCATAATCTAAAACTCTCCAGCCCTGAGCAGGTTTTTGTAGGTGTTTAGCCCTTTCAGGTGCAGAGACACAGTATGGGCTCTGCATCTCTGAAATTCCACTCCAACTCTGTCCTCCTGGTATGCTGGGGCACTCCACAGTGRGGTCTTCCACTTCAGTGAGATGCAATGCAATGCAAAGATGCATGAGATTGCCTTGACATCTGTTCCCATGCACTGAACCGGGAATCAGCCAGAGGTTAGCAGAATTAGATTTATCTGTCTTATAAAAAGCTTTATAGCATTCTGGAAAAGTTAAATTTCAGAGTGCTGTAATGTTCAAGATGTATTAAAGATTTTTAGGAAGGCTTTTTTTCTTTATGATACTTCCCCCACATGCTGATGAAAACTTCTCCCTATAGACTACTTTTGTATCTCAGCACTATTTTTTATTCTCTAGAGCTTCTTTCCTGCCAGTGTAAAATATTGCTTAGCATTTCTGTCTCATCCTAGTCAAGTTTAGACTGTTTCTAACACTGCCTTCAGGGTTTATAAAAATATATGCAATACTATGGAGAAAGATGATGTAATTATACGGGAGGAAGAGAAAGTTGGATGCCATGATGAGATAGGAATATTACAATAGGAGAGAGCACTGTATGAAAACCAAATGGATAGATGGGCAGTATTTAATATTACTGATGAAACTTTAAAATCAAGGTTTGCTTCTTCCAGAAGAAAAGTAAAAACAAAAATTAAAAAATCTGAAGGACAGATTCAAAAAAATTCAGATTTAAAAAATATGAAGTTCAGCAGCTGTGGCTCTGCTGTAGCTGCAACACCCCCACTAAAACTTCATGAAATGGCTCCCTGTTTTCTGGGTGGCTACTAGTCCCAGCTGTCATAATGCTTGAGTCTTGGACAAACAGCCAGAGCCATCAGTTATGGATGCAGAACAGAGTCTGATGTATCTTGAATATACCCGACTACTCATGGAGACCTCACACAGTCTGACTTCAGGAACATGCCAGGTCTTCCTGTGCTGGGTTTGCTAAGGTTGTTAGTCCCAACTCTTACAAAAGCTGGGCAGGCAAATGATTTTCAGAAAAAGATGAATTCATCCTGCCTGCAAATGAAAGAGAATGRTCAGTGAGGTCAGTGAAGACTTTCCTCCTTGGACTTTCTTACCAAGAGACACTTTAGTACTGAAACTTGTTCAAACTGTGACTGACCTGTACTAGAACTTAGAATGAAATTCTTTGAGCATCTGAAGAAAATTAAGTATAGAAAGATGCTGTTAATAGAGTTTTCAGGAGACAATCATGATCTAACTCAGGTCACCTAGTTAATTGTGGAGATTCGCAGTCTGACATTGAAGGTCCCATACTAGTATTGAGCCAGAGAGAAGTTTGCAATGGAAAACTCTGTACGAGTTTTCTTCTACTCTCTTGAAGGAGCAATCTCACTACTGAAAGATTATTAGGCACATGCAACTCTGGTAATCATCACTTCTGTGTGCAGGCTTTTCTGACGAATCCTAGGAAAACTTGGTCATGCAACTTTTGGTCATCCTGAGAACAGATCTGGGAAATTCAGGTCTGCAGATGGAGGGTTAATCAGATGATGTTGCTAGAGACACTGAAAAAATTTTAGCCCTATTTCATATATAAAAAAATGTTTTCATACATGAAAGGAAGCATCATAAAACTTTTCAAAATAGAAATGAGTGTAAATGCAGTTATAGAGAAAACACGACAAACAGGTAGTTTTACTAACAGAGAGTTTTCAGCACAGAAAGTCAGTGTTTTCCCTCCATCTTCACAGGAGCCTCTGCAGTCAAAAAACACAGATTCCAAAGGCTTCTGCCTTTGCAAAAGTTATAGCACAGTTTCACTGCCATTCTCTCTCTCTGTGTGCCAAACATGCGTGACAGACCACAGGAGCCTTGTGTTTATTGCTGCAGTTACGCGCTGTAAAACATCTCACATGAATGGGAAATGCATTTTGTCCATCTCCTCCTGGATGGAGCCCCAGCCATGCAATTTTTCATACTTAGAAAAAGGAGACAGACATAGCCAGCTTCCAGGTGGGAGATATTAAAAAATGGAGTGGACCTTAGAACAGATGCAAATGTAGATGCATGTTTTGGGTCAAGTCATCTTTACCTAGTAAATCATCCAAAGCTGGAATAATGGTGGGGAACTCTGCCACCTCCAGACACTATTTACTTTAAGGCACAGCTTCTGTAAACCTGTGGGAATGTATCAAAAGCAAAATACAAGCTCAGCATTTCAATGCCAAAAGCAAAGTAGTAACATTGTGCTGCATCTTCCTCGCTGACACACATCTGGCACTTTGAACGAACATTTCAGTGAGTTTCACATGAGGAAGGATATATTTTCTTACATGAGTCATTTAACGCCTCAGATCCCACTTCATAGTGAAAAATACCCTTTAAGTCTTCTAGATGTTAAACAGAAGAATAAATACATCTTTAGACTAAAACTGTACATAAAGACTAGCGCAGATCAATATCAGTGTTGCAGAGTATAAGAAAATAGCATCAACAGCCCAGGCAAAACTGAACTTTAAGAGAAACATTTCTTCTGTTTTCTTTCCTCTCTTTCTTCTCTCTCACATGACTTCTTCAACATCAGAATTTTGAATGAAATGTTATGAAGTTTCTTCACTGCTGGCTGCTTTTTTTTAAGTAGTCACATAAGGGCACTAAAGCATAACTAGCCACTAAGCCATGAGCTATTAATATCAGCTTACCTAGGTTGCCCAGAGGAGTTGTGGATGCCCAGTCCCTGGAAGTGTTCAAGGCCAGATTGGAGGGAGCTCTGAGCAACCTGATCTAGTGGAAAGTGTCCCTGCCTGTGGCAGAGAGGTTGGAACTAGATGACCTTTAATGTCCTTCCAACCAAACCATTTGATAATTTTATGATTCTAGTGAATAAATACTGATATGAAAAGTGAAAAGAGCCATCTGGCAAGGTTGTAAAACTGGTGCTGGCATAAAAGGAGGTATAGTAAAGCATGTGCCTTAGCAAAATATATAGCCCTTCACATAACAGTGGTGTATCTGTTTTCTACTGGTGTGCCTTCTAATGCCAGCAGCAGTTGAACACCTTTAAGACTGGAATATGTCAGGCTGCAATTTTGAGAACATGTTTTCCTTTAAATAGGAAACTCTACATGGATTTTGCTTCAGAGGACTGTGACTCTGTTTTGCTATCAAATTATCCTGGCTATTAATCTAAGGACTGAAGTATGTTCGAGCAAAAAAAAAAAAAGAAAAATATTTTAAAACCAATTCAACAAATTATATCAGTAAACGTTGAATTGTTAGATTATCTGGTATATATTATTTTTTTTTAAACCATCTTTTTTTCCAAACAGGCTAAGCACAATTTATTCCATKATTATAAACTCAATGCATTTCTGTGAGATTTGCCTCTCATTCTGGGAACTACAAAAAAAAAAAAATGAACATTGCATTGAATTTCTTCTGATATTTGTTCAAAAGCTTAAGCAAATTTGCTTGAGTTTCTTTTCAATCTCTTGATGTTTACTTTTGACAACATAATTTTAATCTTTACTGATACTATCTTTTGCTAGTATTAGGCAGTATTACAGGATCCTTGAGATAATGTACATCCAGTCACAGAATTTTGATCATTTACTCCTGGAGGTCCTTATGCCACAGGCCAGACAAGCCCCAGATCATGGGATATGGCAGCACCTGAGCTCTTGCCAGTTTTTCTCTGGATGGGTTGCGTAAAGTTTTCTGCTACATATTCCTCTGCATGATTTCATTCCATTGCGTGATGTCTACTAGCAGTTCACTGATAAAAATTCAGCACATTCCTTTGTAGCAGGGCATGAGACAGCTGCATAGGCTCTGTAGGGATGTGCTCTCCACAGCAGTGTCCACAGGGAGCACAGATCACAGGTAATACAGGTAGCCCTACATGCCTGTGCTCACCACTCTGTCTGTATTCATCTGGACCATGTCTAAAATGTCCTGATGGTAAAAAAATGCTAAAATAGACAATACTTTCCAGATATAGGTATTCTATATATTTGAGTAATGTAGAAATCAAAATGTGGAAATATTTTCCTTCTTTTACAAGATCATAAATTTCTTTAGTCTTAACTAGGACATTCTGCAAGACTAAAAAGAAAACTCAAACTTTTTTTGATTAAATGAAATGCATGCCTGAATAATGTATACTTATGTTCTTGAAAGCTATTTCCCAAAAAAATTCAAGTTTTCAGGAACACAAGATTAAATCTAGGACAAGAAAAAGTCAGTATTTTGGATGTGTGTTCGTGTGTGTGTGTTCTGTAATCTTTAGTTTGGGTTAAGAGTTATATTCTGTAAAAGAAAAAAAAAATTCTGAATTTTCTGAATAGTGTTTTTGCATGGGAATATGATTAAAAGCTTATTTCCAACTTCAAGCCATATGGTGAGTAGCGATTCACATTTGAAAATAATTCCTGATTTAACTGCCTCTGTTAGCGCTTGGGAACAAAAACTGAAACAACAAAAGTAAGCAAAAGAGTATTCCCAAACTGATGTTTTGCTGGAGCTAGATAAAACTCATGTCTGAAATATTTAGCATTCTACATATGCATTTCTGGAAGACTTCATGGTCACCCAAGCATTTTCTGATCACTTCAGCCTACCCATGGGTTCAGGAGCAGCCAAAACCCATCAAGATTTGGTGGCTGCTCTGTCTGGACTGCAGCCAGGAGCCATGTTATGAGTCTCTGCAGAACTTCAGAGGCATCTGTGCCTGCAGATGAAGCCTGTCAAGGAGGTGCTCTGGGCTTGATTCCTACTCCCTGTCCAAGGGTCTGCTCCTGGGCTGCCTTGGCGGCAGGGACATGCACTGGGTGTGTTTGTGCCTCTGTCATCTGCTGCGTGCCCAGGGAAGCGGCTCCAGTGGTGTGCACAGCACGTGAGCCTGGCTTAGAGGGAATTCCTGCCACAAGAGAGAGCACAGCAATACCCAAGGTGACCATTCTTGCTCCAAGCAGCATCTGATCACAAATACTGATCATCTGCCAGGCACGTGTGGTCAGGCCCAGCCAAGTACCACGGAGGACAGCCCAGCTCTGTGTGAGGTAAGGAGTCAGTTCAGACTGATTAAATCACAGGATTGGAAGCGAAATGAGGGTAAGACTCAACAAGTGAGCCTGAGTGCTAGGAAGTAAAAGGAAAGAACATAGTGCTTAAATCCAACAGAGAAACAAAAAGACCATGGAAGCAGATCCAGCTGCTGTTGAACTTAGCTGTAAGTTCGTTTGGACTTTGTGCAAGCATAAAACTGGGAAAACATCCTCTGTTATGGACCCAGGTGTGCCTTGATAATCACATCGAATCAGGGGAAACATCAACACCAAATCTTAATTGCACAAGATTTCAAAGTGGATAGTTCCCAAAGGGAAGAAGAATAGTGTGGGGGAAATGATTTTAAAATCATCCTTTCCCAGTAAATTTTTCTGTTCACCCCATTTCTGCCAGATGATGCTGTAGGTAAGCTAAATAACAACTGCTCCCTTGTCTTCAATGAAATTTTCTGAGCTATTTCACAGATCGGTGCCTGGCAGGCACCGATCTGTATCACAGAAACATAAGCCTTGAAGTCTTTGCACTAGGTCAGGACCAAGTATACTTTGTCACCTCTTGTCTCCCTTTCACTCTCCCCTGACACTAACAGGCTCCTGACACTAACCTTGTCTAACCTGTCTTCATGCCAAAAGCCCTCAACTGTCTCACCAGTGGACAACTTCTAGCTCTCCCTCTGGCAGGTGAAAATAGGGCAATATGAAACATCATTGGTTCCTAAAGAAATGATCCTTTGCTTTGTATTTCTTATGCTTTGTGTGTATATGACAACTTTTGGAGACTGAATAGGGTTTCCCATTTTTGGATATACTATAGTCTATCATTTTCACATCTGCTTTGGTCATGCAGATAAAGTTCTAGTGCATTAGAAACAGCTCAAGCAAATGAACAGTTATGAAATGCCTTAATTTTATGAAGATTATATTGTCGAGCTGTTACAAAAAACCCTAGTCCCTTTCTGCCAAAAAGCCAGCTGTAAAATCTCAATTCTCAAATATACAATTCTGAATTTTAAATTTTACAGAACATTATCTTATCCAAGAAACTAAATACATTATTGATATTATTGCACAAGATCTAAAGGATTAGCCATATAAAAGAAAATTAGACAAGAACATTTACTTTTAATGTATTTTAGAAAAATGCTCATGTGAAAGTGCATGTGATTTGTTACCATCCTCTTTCTTTCTGCCTATTCTTAAAAAAAAACCCACCAATGTCATCACAGAAATCAAAACAGTGCATCTAGATTGCATACATTTCTACTCTTGATGCAACAGAAAAACTGAAAATATCTTAACTGAATGTATGTGAGTGGTCTCATCAGTGAACAACTTTCTATGAACAGGTGAGTACACACAGAAAACCAGAAGAAATAACACAAGATAATCTCCTTTATGATGGGAAGACTTCTCATATTCAGAAGAAAAAATGTATTTTGAATCATGCAAAGCAGATTGACCTGAAGAAAAACAATTTTACTTACAACTTATGCAAGGATGCTTTAAATAGATTGCACAACAAACAAACTTCTTTGCAAATAATGCACTTTGTTGTCCAAGTGTTGCAGGGCATCATCTGTGCTGCATTCGCTCTAGGGCAAGGCCATCTTCCACAGGTATAGCAAAAGCAAAAGACTGTGAAATTAATAGACATCCATTCAGTTTTGGAGAAGTTGCTGAGAAAGAAGATCAGCCAGACCTGCCACTGCATCTTTCAAAGGCTGAAATGTAAAACCTTAACATAGAAGCTTTCTCATCCTTCAATGGTACAAGATGGAGCCTGAAGCCCTACTGCGTGGGACACTTCTACACCAACAGGGCCTACTCAGAGTTTTCTGGACAAGGTATGGATGCACTGACAGTGAAATTGGTGTTTGCAGATGATGATCTCATTTAAGGTGCTTTCCCAGAGCTCTTTTAAGTACTCCATCAATCTCCAGCATCCCGCAGGGCACAGGCTGAAAAGATGAAATCTGGAGCTCTCATTCCTGTTACTGGAGTGCCATACACTTCCCAGAAGACAGCACAAGCTCCATGTTCACGAGAAAAGGATAAAAGAAAAAAGCTGGGGAAAGCTTCTTTCTCTCTCTAGTGYTCATTGTCTTTTGTATCCTTCCTGCTGGAGGCGCACAGATTGAGTGGTGGGGCCACACCAGCAGCTGAAAAATACCTATTTTAACTGTGTCTACGTACAATGGTAAAGTGCTGTTAGGTAGTTGGGTGGAGAGGAGTTAAGTCAAATCCCTTGCAAATTGTCCTGGCTTAACCAAAAAAGGATGTATTCTATCACCACTCACATAATTCCTTGATAAGCTGGATCCATCCTGAGTGGATTATCCCTGCTAATGGCCCATGACTGAACTGGATAAGCCCCAAGGAATARAATTTCAGAAATACCCCCTTCCATTGTGGAAATCCCCGTCCCTGGGGGAGACATGAGTAAGGAAACATCACATAAAAACAGGCTTGGGGACTGAGAGAGACCACCGATACCGAGAGGACTCCAGACAACCAGACCACAACCAACACTGCACCAGAGCACCAGAGGACCACCACCACTGGAAAACCAGAGGACGAGACCACTGGACTCTACCACAGGATACCCAGAGGACTAGATCCTTCACCACCTGGACAACCAGAGGACAGGACCACCACCACTGGATACTCAGCAGACCAGGCCTTTCTATGGGACTGCTGCTTTCAACAGCACTGCAACCACTGGACACCCAGAGTTCCAGACCTTCAACAGGACTGCAACCACTGCCAGGTTGTACTGTGGCTCTGCCAGTTTAAGCCCATGTTTTCTGTATTCCTGCATTTATTATAACCTTTCTATTAAAATTGTAATTCTGACCTAAAATCTCTCTCAAGATATTTGTGTGGGGTTAATTTCCCCTGCTGGTTCACATTCAACCCAGCACACAAATGCAAGAAGAGAAAGACAACCAAAACAGAGAAAAAGGAATCACAGCTGGAGGAGAAATGAAAGAGCAGCAGTCAAAGATTGATGTTCCAGGATCTGATCTAGATCCACTCAAACTTTGTGGAGATGCTGAAATAAGTGGTCTTTTCTGATTGATTTAACCAACTTTGAATGCCTTTCATAACTATGTTAATGAATGTGCAGTGATGTCACAGTATTTATTTACAGAAGCCTGATAATTTCTTAAGCAATTGCAATCATGGTAAATGTGATTCCTGCCAGTACAATCATCCCACACATTCTCCTTGTAACCCAAAGGTGAAGGAAAGGTTACAGCACCCTTCTGTAACTATCAGTTAATCAAAATTTTTTTTTTTTTCTAAATTTCTAGTTTCTTCCAACTGGTCCTGCCAGCCTGCAACTCAGTGGCAACACAATATATAGCTCTTTATCACATCCTTTAATTCTCACCATCCAGTGAATGCCAGACCACCAATTGCCATTTATCAAAAATTTTATGGAATAAAATCATGTTAGGCTTTTATCACCTCAAACATATCTCAACAAGTTGTAAAACCACTTTCAACACATTTACTCGAATCTCTGCTGTTAGAATGGATGGACACTGCCTGGAAAGCATATTCCTATTTCATCTGCATATAATAACTAATAAAGAAAATAGACAATATCCATAAAATGTTTCCAGTGAGTACAGATAGCAGTAGGGATATAAGATATTAGCACATGCATCTGCTATTCCCATGACTAATTAAGAAAACTGAAACAAATTATTATGCATATTGACTAACTGCTAATAATTTTCTTGAGTTTTATTTTGAATTCCTTCTTTACTGACTCTGTGATTTCATGTGAATCCTCCCCCAAAGGCAAGAACATTCATTTAATAGTAAGCAGTTAAACATTTCAAACAGCTTCAGAGAGAGTCCATAACAATAAAAGGGATATACTTAATCTGGATACGCGTATTTCACAAATTTCTYGAGGGCAATGCATTCCCACTGCAGTGTTTCGCCAGCTTAAATGCCAGCACAGCTGTCTTTATCTTTTCCCCTGGGTACTAGTGTTCCTCCTAATGTTTCATGAGGAAAATCAAAAGGGGAAGTTTTGTACAAATCATTTTAGTTTTTAAAAGAGAATTCACACTCAGGACTGGCACTCTATCAAAGGAGCTTTTCACTTATTTGTAGGTCATTTGTGGAAGAGACCTCATTTCTCAGGCTTCTGAAACAATTTTTTGGGTTTGTTGACACCAATAAAGCTAAGTGGCACACATAAGGATTGAAAAACAATGAAGTCTTTTGTGCCATTACAATGATTCTGGAAATGGTTTGGGTTATACTACAAATATTTACCTAACGTCACCAGGCAGCTTTTTCATACAAATTCTGCCCTTTAGCATTCTGCGGATTCCTTCTACGAGTGTTGTACCAGGTGGTCTTATTGTCATCATTCAGCTCACAGGCTGCCTTCTTGAACAGTTCAGCCTACCATAGCTTCTTGCTGTTACTATAGTATCTTTTTATTCCAAATAAATACTGACATCTTCAGCTGATTAACAACTTTAGAAGCTGAGCAGAGATCCACTGAGGTAACTGAAGCAGTGCAAGATTCCATTAGTTAAAGACCTATCCCTCAGCTGTTTGTTTATGTGAATCCTTCCTTCTCTGCCTTGCAGACAATAAATGCATGATGCTCCAGATGTTGTTTCATCCCACTGTGGTGACACCTGCTCCATAACTGCCTGGCCTCCAGGTTGATCCACCCCATGGATCAGTAACAAGGACATTCAGTCTCAATGAACAAAGGATTTTATGGCTTTTATCAGTGCTTGGCACTCTTAAATGAATGCACAGAAACTATTCTGGCAGATAACTACATCCCAGATGTTTTAAGGTTAAGAGAGCCTTTTTAGTATTAAAGATTTCATGCTGTGGGTGGAGGTAGCCTGTGAGCTTCAGGAGAAGATGGAGGATTAGAGATTGCACCTAAAGAGAGCTCTGTCTGCTACTGACTCCTGCATGATAGGTGCACTTTGACTACTGCTCTTTCAGGCTCATGTTTGGACTGGGGATAAGATCCATCAAAATGGTTTCAGCCCAACTGGAAAACACTGTCTCATCAAGGAAATATCTGGATGGGGATACCAGCTTTTTGCCTATTTTGCACCTGCAGTGCAGCCACAAAGGCCAGTACAGAAGAGAGATGGTGTAGTGACATCATTTTCACAGAATCGCAGAATAAGCTGAGTTGAAAGGGACCCACAAGGGTCATTGAGTCCAGCTCCCTGTCGTGCACAGCACCATCCCCGAGAATTACACCATGTGCCTGAGAGCATTGTCCAAACGCTTGTTGAACTCTGTCAGGCTTGGTGCTGTGACCACTTCCCTGGGGAGCCTGTTCCAGTGCCCAACCATCCTCTGGGTGAAGAACCTTTTCCTGATATCCAACCTAAACCTCCCCTGATACAACTTCGGGCCATTCCTTTGGGCCCTGTCACCGGTCACTGCAGAGAAGAGATCAGTGCTTGCCCCTCCTCTTCCCCTCACTAGGAAGTTGTAGATTGTGACGAAGTCTCCCCTCAGTCTCCTCTTCCCGAGGCTGAAGGGACCAAGTGATCTCTTTCCAGGAACTACCGACTGTCTAACAGATGGACTGTAGAGATCAGAGTAATTTGAGCTGTGAGGATTGTCTAAAAATTGACTGTCTCTACAACTCTGCAGCACACCAAGAGTGCAACATTTATTGCTAAGGCATTCCTGAGACACACAAGAGCTTATTTTGGAGACCATATTATTATGCCTGAACTTGTAAGTTATAGTGCAACAATGGAACAGTGTTAGGAAACTAATATATAGCTGGCTCACAGTTAATCACAAAGGTCTTCAGAAACTGTGCTTTATGTATCTCCTAAAGCCCACCTCAATAAAAGACTATAGACTGAGGCATTTTTTCAATTCAGGATGTACTGAATTAAAGTAAAATTAATTCATTCATTTTTAGGATGCATGAGGCTGTTCTTAATACTTTATGGTATGAAAATATCATTTTTAAAATATGTAATATTGTTCTAAATTGCAAAGGTTGAATGCAATGGAGCATTTCCCGAGGGGGAAGGAGGAGCAGGGGTGACAGAGGTGCTGCCCTTTCATACCTGTATCCGCCATACCAGTTTCACCCCACATGGGTGCTGACAAGACTCAGCAGCAGGATACGGGATGGAGGATGGAGGCAATCCAGCTGCATCCTCTCGGAGTTGGCTGTGCTAYAGAGCAGCCTGGCAGCCCTAGCAGGATGTGTGGGGACTCCAGCCTCCACCAGCCTTCACTTCACCTGTGTGGTGAATATCTCTTATTTTCTTCTCATTGCTGGGGTCACTAAATTCAGTTTTCATTAAGCTACTGGGAAGCTTTGAGACAGTTTTGCTCACAAGCCTTCTTCTTTTCTGGCAAGGACTAGACTTGCTTCACTTCTTCTACATTTGGAGGTAAATCAAGGTGAAATTCATTAAAGCTAGGTAACTAGGTAAGATAAAATCTAAGCACAGCATATCCTCACTCACTCTCTTCCTTTTTATTACACCTGGGTATCAGTGACATATCAGAGAACTGGCACTTTAAAGCACAATATTACTCCTTTTTTTTGATGGTTTTGTTGATGTGCTGGTACCTTTTATTCATCAGGAACAGTGACTAGAGATCTAGTGAAGTGTGAATCTGGCCTGCAGATGCTATATATTCTCTGAATATTCTTTTTGGAGAGAGGAAACCAAATACACGAGGGATTCATAGCCTTCATTCTTTGGAGTTTGCTCTGCCACAAACAATAGTCAGTCAACTGTCAGATAATCAAAAGTTAAAGAAATCTGGATAGGTCATTATGGGCAGGAAACTCTGCAAAATAAGGATCACAAAGCAGAAATACTGGAGGTTTTMTAGCTGAATAAAAAACTCCCTTCTTTTTTCTTGGCAGCACCAAATCAGTATCTCTGAGGTGTTCTCAGAGGCTATACAGCTTTACCTAGAGTCTAAATAGTGAACTGTGTGTTTTATTAATGGTTTTCACCATGAAGCACCACAATGAGCAAGGTACCAATATTTCATATGACAAAGCACATCGTAGTAGGATAATGTGGAATAAGTGGGAACGGATGTTGCCATAATCCRTCATGAAGAATGGAGAAAGGATTCTCGTAGTACGTAACCATCCTCTAGAACACATTAGTCAGAAATTTGTTTTGCATGGTGTAAGCTCCCAAAGCCAGATTACATTTCCCAGAGAACATTGCTGAGAGCCTGTCTATGGGGGAGGGATTAGCTCTACAGTTTGACAGCACCAAAATATTTTGGTTTTCAGCTCCTAGTCAACAAATCAAATCTCTCAGCAGGTGTAAATCCCTGGGTTGTAGACAACCCTTGTGCTTACATTCCTTTTTCGTACATACAGCTCCAACTAAAAAAAAACCTGTCCCAAATTTAGAAACCAATGTAATAACTACAGAGGTAATATATATACATCTGTCTTCTGACTGCTGGCACAGGGCCTGAGTGAATGATTAAAATCAGTTACTCAGATGTGGCTGCAGTTTTTGCTTAATTACACATACTCCTAGTCCAGACAGAGGTAAGTGTATTTATAGTACAGTGCAGTATTACCTTCTTGAATTTCTGCTAAATTATTGTCTACTATGAGTTTGTACAATTCTAATATTAAATATTCAGTTCCAACTTTTAGATAAGTCCAGTCTTCTCCTTGATAAATAGACCTTTACAACAGAGCAAATAAAAAAAATTGACTGTTCATCCATGTATGTATGGTAAACCAACACGGGAAATTTCAGTTAAGCTCCCAAAAAGAATTTTAAAGTCATAAAGGTGTGGGGGTTTTGGCTTTGGTTTTACCTGTGTGGTTTGAATTCTATCCATCTTCTCTTACAGAAAAAGATCACTGGAGTATAATTATGATCCTTTTGTTTGGTGTTATAGAAATGTGGGGGAGGAAGCAAATGGAACAGTAACCGCAAAATAAAGTATTATTCGAGAACAATGGCATGGATGCTTGAAATCCGGACAGGCAATAAAAAAAAAAACAAAAACAAAACAGCTTTTATCACAAAGGGTCTTAAGATAAAGCCTTGGACAAAGTTAATTTCAGAGTGATTCTCCCACAATCTTTCAGTTGCAGTAAGGGGTGTACAGCATTTTTGGAATTCTTCTCTTCTCCTTAAGCATCACTTCTGGATAGAGGGGTATTACTCTGGGATGCCATGCCATTAGCTATTCAGAACAACAACTGTTTACAATAAGTCCACAAGAATACTTCAGCAAATTGCTCTGTAACTGCAGGTGAAATCATATAGAAAACAAGTGAAATAAAGTTGTAAACCTTGAGAATATCTGAATAAACAACAAGGTCAAGCACTTGTGGAACTCTGGCTAACTCAAGAGCATTACTTTTTTTGTCTACCAAGGGCACGTGAACCTGTAAGACTGTGAATTTTTTAACACACTTTGTTTAAGAGAGGTCATGTGCCTGAAAGGCACATCTCTATCCATACCAAACTGCATTTTCCACATCATCAATGTGAGTTGATTTTATCATTCTTTAGAATATATGCAGTGTATTACTTCTCAATTCAATGGCGTTTCATCATTTACCCAAATGAAATATTGCTCCATGATTGTTTCTTATGCTCTCACTCTATTTCCACAAGTCAACCCTAATAACACTGTTTAAGCGTATCTTTAAGATTAGAGACATGCCCGAAATTTTATGGTGCATAACAGATTGATCCTGGTAAACGTTTAGCCCAGGAAAAAGGAAAATGAAAGGACATACTGCTTTAAAGGTTGAAAGTTTTCTTGATGTATCTGCATTATATCACGGTTAAACAAAAGCCTTTGATGTGGGAACATATCCAAGTTTCAGAAAGGATGATTTCATGCACCTGGCTCAGTCTATTCATGATAACAATAAAAAGCATATCTCTTAAGATTTTACTCCAGCTAGGACTTTTATTTGCAAACTCTTATGTGTATGATTATATATGCAAAGTCCTTTTCTTAGTTATATAAGATATGAGATTTCTAGCATTTATTAAAACCATTTTGCATACTTCCATGTGTATTTTAACCCTTTATATCTTCTTTACATTTCTTTAATCAGTTCTTATGCTTCCCAGTTCTGTCTAACTCAGACCAGCAGCTCTGTTTTATATATTACCTAGAAACTGCAAGCACAGCTTAACCACTACAACATGAAATACTGGAGATATTTTGTCCTTATCCATGCAAGTACATTTTATTCAAAGAAAATAATGACTTTTCTTTTAACCACGAACCCACAAGACCTTTATAATGTTCTGTATTTTCTGAATTTATATTAAAAAAAATCCTTTATTTCATCCCTTTTGATGCCTGACAGAAGAGGTAAGGTGACATTAGACATGCTTCTATCTCCCAGCCTACAAGACCTGAGCTCAGGATGGTCTGTCAGAAAGAGTGTGACCTGTAGGCTAATGGACTGAGTATTAATTAAGATGAAAACCCCAAAATATCTAAACTGGAACTTCTAACAATTAATCATACTTATATTTCACCTCTTCTCATTCTCCAGAATCATTGTCTTCAATATCATCCTCTTAATATTGGCAATTGATTCTTCAGAAGATGGCAGATAAATCCCATGTTGAGCTAGTTAAGCAGAAGTGCTTAAGAGCAGCTGGCTTTTGAGAGGTCTGTGACATTTAGTTCTCTGTTTATTAGAGGTATCAAGCACATGAGTTGTACTCCTTGTAATTCCAAATGCCTTTATGGACGAAAACCAGAAAAATCAACCTTTATTTTAATCAATGTGCAAAAAATGAGAATTCTAAGGTCCTATGGTAATTTGATTGGGCTCTTAGATCACCAGAATATTTCAGTGGGAAACTAAGAACCTAAATGTTTACTTGCTTATAGCAACTTTTTTTTCCAGTTTTAAGACATCCTTTGTCATCTGCGGTTTCCTCTGCAGATTTATTACCAAGAATTATCCCTGGCCTTACCTGGGTTTGTTCCTGAGCGTAGAGTGAAGAACATGATGAGCAGAAGTAGAAAACCTGATTAAACAGGCAGGAAAAAAAAAGCAACAAAAAATACACAAGAAAATTGCAGTCCTTAGTGTTCCATAAACACAAAATCTCTTCTGAAAGAAAACCACAGCTGTGGAAGGAAAAAAAGGATTAAGTTTCAGCTGTGATAGAGCTGAGACAATTACAGACAAGGCTTATCTTGTGAAAGTGGTTCAGAGTAAGTCTGAAAATAAACAAGATTAGGAAAAAGAAAATTCCTAGTCAACCCGTGATTATATACTATCAGAGCAATAGATCTGAATCTCAGATTTGAGAAAATGCCTTTAAGACTTTAAGCTGAAAGAAGTGGAATTCTGGATTTATTTCTGTGTTTTCACCTGACAGAGATTTAGCTAAAGAAGACTTTCTTTCTAGCTCAGAGGCAGCTAAAAATGTTAGCCGGGGGTAGTGTTAGATGTGAGCTACTGCTGCATAGCACAAATTAGCTGCGTGAAATCATTACTCAAAACTGATGTAAAATCCACTTTTGCTGTCCTCCATTTCCAGAGCCTGAGAACTCACTCAAAATGTGGGGAAAACATTCCCTTGAAAGTCCCAGCTTCCCTTGGAAATGCAGCCGAAAACCCAGTTCTGCAGAAGTTATGAAAGAAACTTTTCCTTGTCATTCTCCATCATTGACTCTTAATGGGGAGCAGCTTGAGGAGCTGTAGCTGCTGGAGCACATCCCTCTCCTCCTGAAGGCAACATCTGCCTAAGTGAGAACCCTAAGACTGCTGGGAGCCCCCTACCCCTTTCCACTATCTGACAGCAGCCAAATCCTGTGTCTCCACAGCTGGGTACTGACAGCTCTGGACAGCTGAATCCCTGCAGAAAGCCTTGGATGTTGGTGCCGCAGGACTTGCCCATCTGTACCATTGTATGTAGGCATGACAAATCCGAATGCAGCATTAAGAAAACATTTTCTTTTAACAAAGCTTGAAAACTGCATTTACTCAGACATCTTCAATTAGAGCAGCTGCCAGTAAAATAAGTGCTTTGTCTAGAAAAATAAAGAGATCTGCTATGCCTTTTGCTCTGCTCAACCCACTTGAATGTGGCCAAAACATAAAGACAGAAATATTAATTGAATTCATGTTTTACAGATTTGGATCTATTCAGCTGTTGAGTACKCTCAAGCCTAAATAATAACTCTATTAATTATTACCCACAGTCCTCTGCTTAGAGCCACAGCTGTTTTTCTGTTTCACAGACATTTTTCACAAATTACAAAACTACCTAAATTAATAAAAGTCTAAGCACATATGACTACAATAGCTGGAAAGAGTTTCAGCTCATAAGCTGTGTGATTCCCCACATTGCTAATTTAGAGCAACTGAGCTCTAAATTGACTCAAGTCAGCCTTRTCTCATAATAAAGTTACTCAAATATTGAAAAACACAGCCTGGATATCTTTAATATGGGTGGGGAAGATGTCTGGACTAGCAGCTGCTGTTTCTGATATCTTTTGGAATATGCATCTAATATGTTTCCTAAATGCAYGTAATACTCTGTGGCATCCACCAGAAAACTCAGGTTGTGAGGTTTTCGGAAACCAGCAGCTGAGAAGGAAGGGACTTCTTTAGGAAAGCTGGTTACATAGCTTTGGAGACAAATGGAAGAGCTGAGCTGATGCTACAACTGTTTTCACACAGTTTTATTTCTCCTGAGTAGAGGTGATTTGGCATGAGCAAAACCATGGACTTGGTTCTGGTGAAATCTAGGGGCAGCCATCCCATTTTTGTCTCTGGTTACAGAAATAATGAAGCACATGAACAATATGAGGTGCCACATGTAATTTTTCTGGGAAAATGCCCATAAACCAATACTACATTTCAGCACATTTATTAAAAGCTGTGTGAATTTAGCTGCAAGGTTTGAAAGGGTGCATATTTTTCTTGATGAACATGGATACATCCTATTAACATGAAAAATTACTGCAACAAATCAAAATCAAAAGGCGAGAGGAGAGGAGAGGAGAGGAGAGGAGAGGAGAGGAGAGGAGAGGAGAGGAGAGGAGAGGAGAGGAGAGGAGAGGAGAGGAGAGGAGAGGTCCAAGAGAATTAATTTGCTTTTCAAAAGATGTGTCAATATCTAAGCCAAAGTTTCACATGCTTGAAAACTCCCATGATACTTTGAAAAGACCTGATTCCATACAAAAATAATGTAAGATAAAGGACTGCGGGCTATTTTTTTTTTTTTAGTAGAAACAAACCTATTCACAGTTCTGCAGATCTCTTATGGTTTTAGTTTATAGACTGATTTTGCATTCCAACTTTTTAGAGTTCTTTGTTTCACTCCTGAAAATGCTCTTTCTGTGATTAAAGCAAGTCTGGTGTCTACATATGCTGTCAGCTACCAGACTTTGGCAAAAGAGAAGATTTAGGAGCAATAGCACCCAGAACAGAATTTGGTCAACGTTTAAAGTTATGTCCCACAAGACAATGCAGATGCACAAGCGGCAGAGAAAAAAGATTCCCTGTGCCTGTATTTCTCTCCTGAAAGAGGGATGAGAGATCTGTTTTGCGCCAGGAGACAGGAGCCATGGTACCAGAAGAGTGTTTGTTGTGCTAAGAATCACCTCAACCGCCTCCAAACTTCAGAGCAGTCAGCCAGCCAGTTTCACTGCTACCTTTCCACCTGTGGGCGGGAGATAATGAAGTAGAAAAATCAATAAATGTATTCATTCCCTCCTCCCTTCCATTCCCTGCTATTCTACTCTAGCTGCATTTCCTATGTCAATAACACACTTTTTAGGTCAATGTGAACATGTTCTTATGTGTTTGCACTGCTGAATGCTCTCCTAGTCTACCTCATTGTTCTTTCTGGGAATTGAAGATACTCTTCAAAGCTAGAGAGGCTGGGTTTTTTTCCCATAAACCACTCATTTTCTTGATTACAATAACCCAGCATTTCTCCTTTGGTGAGTTTACAGAATACCATTTTCTGATTAGATTTGCAACATACTTTTATGATGTGGTTTACAGCATGCTAGATTTCATCCTTTGAGATTTTAAACTGATGCGGTGTTGCACTTGGACACGAAAAGAACTACGCAGACTCAGCTCTGTCAAGACAGGAAGTAAGAAGGGGTCTGATGACCCCGGGTATGTTTATTTATATGTTCTTAGAAACTACCGTGGATTGGAGGGTGAGGATACCACCCCTCAATCACACTGGTCAAAGGAAAAATCTATTAGACGTCTCCGCCTAGGAGAATGGAATGTAAACAATAAAAGGTGGTTAGTAAAACATGGCTATGTTTACAAAAAATGCATGAGAACTCTGTTACAAAAATGAAAGACATCGAAGAACTGGAAAATTCAGGGCGACAACGTGGTGTCCAGAGGGTCCTTGTATTACCAGCAGGTGCTTTGACCATCCCAGACTGTTGGAGAAGGCACTAAGTCAACTGAAGATAAACTCTGAACCAGCTACAGTTCAAATTAATTTACAGTTTTTCCTGTGAAATCACTTAAAAAGTCCAAACAAGTGCAACTAGGAAAGAACTGAAACATACTTGGGAATTATGACTTTTAAAGGATAGAGTCACTATACAGAAAAAAAAGAGAGTACTTTTAAGACAAGGCAAAATCTGTATCATAGATCATCTTGAACTGTTCTCTGTAGACTCTCTCTAAACTTTCCATCCACCTTCCTATATTTCTCAGGTACATTTTCCTATATATTATTTTATCTAAAGATTAAATACTTGACTTTTACAGGTCCTGTTTATAGACTCTAGGGTACTATTTCACTGAGGAAAGGGCAATTCTGTGAAATTCATGCCTTCTGCACAGACTTAGAAGGAATGTACAAAACTGATTAGAAGATTGCTTCCTTTCAGAAAAAAAAAAAATATTTCCCCAGTAAATAGAATATACAGACATTGCAGAAAGGTTTCATGTTGTGTCTTTTTTCTCTTTGCCATGAAAATATTTGCTGTAAACATTTTCATCGATTCTCAGCAGTTATTTCCCCTGCATCTTTACAAATGAGACAGCTGTCTAAAACTCTTCTAGAAAAGTCCATATCCCAAAGAACTCTGTTAATAAATAACAGGCACAGTAACAAACTTAGAGGACCTTTGTGGTGTTATATCATTCCAGCAGAATGGTATAACATTTAGTTACTTATTGCATCTTCAAATTCAAAGCCATCTGAAACAGAGATCTTGCATTTTTATGTTGATTATAAAATAACCAGAGCACATTTTGATGCTCTCTATTGACATGGACATAAAGGGGGATGTTTCCCCAATCTCAGACACACCTGATTTCAAGTGTTGAAAAACCTTTCTCCAATCAGGCAGAAGTAACAGAAGACTCCAAGAGTCCCATGGAAATATCAAGTAAGTGTCAGCAGTATATATTTATTCAGTCAGCAGCTATAATTAATTACTAATGAATGAATGATGTAAGTGAAACAGAAAAAAAAATATAACAAAAAAAGACTAAGATGTATTGGTGACACTTAAAGGAAAAACATGAAAAGCATACATGCACAATAATTTCCTTAGCCACCTCCCCCTCTTTTTTTTAATTAAGCTTTTCCACAAGAAAATAAAAGGATACTTTAAAAACCTTTATTAATGCTGTGCTTTATCAGGTAGAACAGGATTTAAATACCTACTCCTTTTCACACTTTTTTACTTCTAGCTTCACCAGGTACTGGAATATACTCGGCATTCTGTACTAATAGTCTTTTTTCATTGAACACCTTTRTCTTTCTAAGTGACAGCCTCAATCATACCAGACAAAAACGGAGTGAAGTTTGCATTAACAGAATACACTAAACATATCATGGTCTTCATTCAATGAAGAAACATTTGCATAATTGCCCCAAATTAGAGACATTTAATTTTAAGTGATTTATTAAAAAGTTTAAAAAGACTTTTTATTCTTGATTGTATATAATCTGATTCATGACAAATCCTTTGTTGTATGTCACACAGGAATTTTCTATTTCTTGTCAAGATATTCAATTGATAGCAACTTTTCTACCTGAGAAGTTTGGCAGGGAGTCATACTGTGGTACAGTAATCTGGATACTTGAACTTCAAAGGTAGAAAGGGGAAACCACTATGAAGTTTTGAAGGTATTTAAAGATTTCTGCATAGTTGTTATAAGCAAAGACAGAGTTCTAAATTATACTTATTTTATATGACTCTTCAGATTCATAAGTCTTGATCAATTTCTGGCTTGAGACAAATTAGTTCATGTCTTTCTCAACCAAGGATAAGTTCTGATGCAGAAATGTGCAGAAAAAGGCATAAAGATTCAAAGGCTGGAGGACAAGTAGGAAGATTTGGAAACATTTCTTTCAAATCTTCCTTGGCCTTCTAAGCTAACAGCAGGTGGGACATTATCCCAGAGCTTCTGAAGTGCCACTTTACAGTCAACCAAGTGTAGACAACAGAGCCATGCCCTTCCCCACAGATTTTCCTCTCACATCCTGTCAAAAAAACCCCCTCCTTTTCCCTAGTGCTTGAGCTGGGATGGTTCAAAATAGTATACCATCAGCACCTATGAGATGTGATCAGCCACCGTTCGTCTGACAGGTCATGGAGCTGAGTCATTCGGGTGGATGAGCATGCAAGGCTACTGAGGACGGATATGAAAGAAGCTGGGAAATCTTCCCAGCTAGGAAGAGTAAAAGGTCTAGCATTTGAATCAAATCATACCTCAGCCTACTTCTTCAACACCAGACTGTGAGACTGACACCTTGTTCCAGACTGTCAGGCAGGACGTGTCACAGCAAGAGTGCTGCATCTAAACTGAGTCTCCAGCAGCTCACCCATCTGGATGCCTGGGGAAGAAGGACCCTATGCCATATCATGGCACACGGCACACAGCACACCAGCTTACACATGGTAGTAGGAGCTTCATCCCTTCGTTTATGACTCTCTTCCAGATAGACGACACCAGTAAAAATGATAAGGAATACTACTCTGACTTCTACAATCTATTCAACTCTCCTAGTTTTTTTCTTTAGAGCAGGTTATTGACTTTCACAGATCTCAGCAAGGTTTCTGAGAAATCCAGATTTATTTTTTTTCTGGAGAGGGAAGATTATTTTGGTTTTTTTACAATGAAATGAAGCAGTAGTAATGAAATTAGTTTCCATCAGATGTCTCCTGATTTAGACCAGTGTATCTGATACCAAATTTGGTGCAAAGTTCTAATTAAATATGCTTTCTTAAACATCTTTAAATATGTAGAATAAATTTTATTTGTGTTTTATTCCTACATCCTGCTGACAAAACAATAATCCACCAATGTGCCTGGGATGAAAATGGTCAGTTTTGCAGTAGGAAAAGGTTTCAGCTTCCAGTGTAAATGTTTTCATAACTGATCCATACTGCATATGTGATTAACTCTGTGGCATATTAACAATATGACTCTAATTTTACTATAGAGCACAAAAGATTAAATTTAGGGAAGAAAATAGTTTTTCTGTGCATTGTTTATATTTACAGTGCAGAATGGCATGTTAATAAAAATAAATTAATTCTAGAAGGGAAAAACCCTTCAAAGATCTTTTTTCATTTAAATGTCTCTTCAACACTCTGGGAATCAGAACAGTTCAAAAAGAAGATTCTGATTTCAAAAAGACAATGTCATATAACCATTTTATACAGTTGGGACAAGTGCATGCTGATATTATTGTATTTTTATACTTTCCTTCTCTTACACCACTCTGCTGACTTATCAAGATCAAAAACAGTCTTGATCTATTTCATGGATTTACCGTGTTAATGCATGAGCGGAGAAGGATGACTGCTCACTATTAATTTCCATAAATAATTTGGCAAATTTTTAATTAATTAATCCTTTTCTGAATGTTGTGATTTTTGTTCCTAAGCAGTTGATAAACGAATACATAAAAATCTTCCTGCTGCACAATGTGAAGTGCAGATTGTTTGCCAAAGTCAAATTATCTGAGGTGTAAATGAACTAATATATTTATCTTTAAATTGAGATAATTTGATGAATTAAATATCAACACCTTTTACAAGAAATTTACTGACTGTTACTCTAATATGCAGACTATTGCAACATTAATGATTTCTGCATGAGCTTAACAGAGCTCCAACTCAGTTGTGCTGCTCCAGCTTCAGTTCAGCTCTCAGAAATAATGAAGGGCCCTGGAGATGGAGTTTCATGTTGCAAGGAACAGATGTATTAGGTTTTCATAATTAAATGAAGATTATGATTTACTTCTGGGTTTGTGCCATTTGTTTGGTTTTAAACCACCCACCATTTACCATTCAGGATGATTTTAGAATATGATATAAACTCAGAAATTTATAGATTATGAATAGTAAGCACAAAATTTTCTCATCAGTGAGAAAAGAAAAACAAGCATTCAATTTGTGACAGTTTTTGGTGTTTTACTTGCTAAATTAAGAAACAATTTATGTTTTACTCATCCCTTACGTTCATTCACAGAACTAGTGTTATCATAAACAGGAATGATGAAAAGGCAGTAATGAGATGGATGTCTCTAACATTGAATTCAGTACATGTCCACGTGTTGCCTCACTAAAATTCTGCATAACTTACTTCCTAAACGTCTACTGATTAGTGGGGAATAAGAATATGTCAGTACTTGAAAGAAAACCTGAACTGTCAAGACAATTTTGCCCTCCTTACCAGGAACCAAAGGCCTCAGTTATCAGATCCCTAGCCTCCAAAATGATCTGGTATTGAACATGGAAAGATTGGTCAACAATACAACAAAAAATATTTCAATACCTTCTACGTGTAACATGCTGATATCAAGGTATTTGGCCATAAAACAATCTACATCTTACTTAAGTAAACTAATTATTACTGCATTATTAGTGGTACAGATTAAAATAGCTAATATAAGATGTCACTGGCCACACTTTTTCTTGTAAGTTCTTTAAGAAATGACAATATTGAATACACTTACAAATGATGAGAAAAATCATAACTCAGTCATTGGTCTTTTTTCTGCCTTCTGTTTTCCTGCAGTACAGAGTAACTTTGTTTCAGACTGCTTACTGAAGGCATAGTAAGTCCTCAAAAGGCTGAATACAAAGATCAGTAACTGGCATGCAAACAGCAAAGGTTTCTCATGATTAATAAATAAAAAAGTAATCAGTAGACTCATCGTTTGCTTCCTATGCAAGTAACTTCCATGGCAAAATAAGGTCACAGTGACTAAGGTGATTTTGTGGCTTTGTTTGTGTATTTAATTTCAGATTCATGCCACCTTAACCCCCAGGTTTAGATAGAAAAGAATAATAAATAAAATAGACCAACTAAAAAATACACAGCATACAGTCTAATTCCACCTTTATTCAGCTGTGATCTCACTGCATAGTACTTAAACAGGGTTTGTTTAAGGGCCCGATTTGATGAATGAGTATAAAACCTGGAATTGTTAGTAATGACAGATTGGCTTCAAGACAGATTTTGTGTACACTGTCTGCACACCATACAAACTGCAGAATTTTCTTTTTTAATGTGGGTTGTTTTTTTTCAAAATACCACAGATAATGGGAGGATTATCTCAAAGCCTACTGGTGTGGCAGTCTTATAACACGGCACTGAGGGAAGATACTATGCACCCATCAACATATGACACTGTCCAAGAGTGTGAGCCCTGCCAGAGATGAAGATGGTATGGGCTGTACACAGTGTCCACTTGGAGCACACCCCAGGGTGAACTCTGCTCCGGCTTCTTAAACACAATTGCTTGACTTGCTTCAAGCAAGATGTCCAAGAGTAAACCAAAATGTGTGATGTGGAACAATGGAGATAAGCAAGGAGAGATCAAGGTGGTAGTGTTTTCACATCATGTCAACTTCCATGGGACCAATGAAGACAGTGAACAAGGTCTCCTTTTTGGCCTGAGTAACTGTGTCAGTGACGCAGCATGTGAACAGCATCATTTAGACTTGCTTTAGATTCCAACTGCAGAGACACTTCTGTAGCATTCAGTTGGTATTGTAAAATTTTACAAGAGATCAGGTAAGTTTAGCGGCGCTTTTACGAACACATCAGATAGTATTCTGGTCAAAACTTTGCTAGCAATGGTGAACATCAATATGCCACACTAATTCACACATTATAGGTTTTCTTTTCCTTGACTAGGCTCTGGATATGAAGATACAATCTCTCCAGTTTTATGTGGTTCTTCGTTTTTGCATATATTAAGAAAAATATTTGTATATCTGTCTCTTTGGCTTTGTATTTAAACATTTTGGCAGATTGCAAACACATAAAGAAGCTTTTCCCTTTTTTTATAATTCTGATTGCCTGAAACCTGCTAAAATAATGTTGTCATTACTCAATAAATTCCTGACTGTTTAGTGATCAAAATAGAAGGCAGTGTGCATATGTTCAAAAATATCTTTCAGCATAGTAGAGACTTTCAATAGTAAAAATTCTTTGTTTAGGATGCTTCAGCACCCATGTAGGATTTAAGCCCTGATATGGCACTTTAGGTCTAGTATGTGCTAGATTCCAGTAGGCTCGCTATGTCTTAACACCATAAGCTTGCATTTGCAAGAACAAGAGATGTAAGGGACAGTAATTCAAAATTGTCAGGGAAAAAAATTTGCTGGTAAAAATCAGCCTACTGACTTGATACAGATTAAGTGTTCCCCTCATGTGTCCCTCAGTCCCTTCTGAATTTAGAAACAGTAGGTGGATGTGTCTGCAAAATCCTTTGATATTCCTATAGCTGCCCCTGAAGCACAAACCTCACACTTTGTGTATCGTTACCTTTGCTCCACTATGAACAATGCTGAGAATGACAAGAAAAAAAAATCAGAAAGGTGGAAAAATTAATTTGTCTAATATCCAACAGACTGATTACTCTGAACTCTGCAGATTGACAGTAGATTGACAGCCCAATATTATTTCACCAAATACTACATCACTGGCAAAGAAAAGATAAATGACATTATAATGCGTAGTGAATCATTCAACTTGCAAATTCTGACACCTCTTCCTTCCTATCAGACCGAAAGAAAACATCATAATTACATCTAAGATGCAAGCAATGGCATTCTCATTTGACACTACAGTAGAACTGTGAAACATGACAAAAACTACTGCTGATAGATCTTCATGTTTCCCAATTCCCAGTCTAAATTACTGCCACATACACAAGCAACGTGTCTCAAATCAGCATTTAATTCCCCTGGCTATCTCACCGGAAACACTTAAATCCCAAGGTCTCTGGCAGCAGCTTTGTAAAAAGATTAACACTGCTGTTTCCCATACATATGATTTTTGCAGCCTGCAAAGGAGAAAAAAAGTGTAAGAAACAGGATGTGCAGTTGTGGGTGGGTAAGTTAAAAGCTTAAGTAAATATTGACAAATAAGAGGACAAAAGAAAGAGCAAGGGGTTCTAACTTTGTCTTCTCATTACCTTTGGTTAACACTGGTGATGATACACACCACACATCCGCAAGGATTCCACAACCCAATGAATGCATCAAAGTCCAACAGACCCATGCCCTAATCCTTCTTTCTCTTACCATTACATCTGGGCAAGGATGAAACCTCCACTTTTTTTCTTTTAGTGGAAAAAGATAAAAATTTTTTTAATAATATGCAGCAAAACAAATTTCTGGTGAATGGAGGCTTTGGTGCCTATGAGACTAAACTTTCAGAATATTATGAAACTTTGACCTTTCAGCTGATGGGTTAATCAGCAAACAGGAAGCTATGTGAGTCAGGGGGAAAGCTGGCAGGGAACATCTGCACAGAGAGCTATCTGCACAAAATGTCGTTGACATAGACTTACCTGAGGAGCATGCTGAAATCCAAAAAAGTTTCTCTTTTCCCTACGAAAATTTCTGACTGGCTCTAATTACTGTAACTGATTGTTAGTACTTACATATCTTCATGACAAGTGAGAATTATTAAGTGCCCATCTGGAACATCTGACTCTCAATTTGTGAAGGTTCATGGAAATGGTTTATTTAGAAAAACTGGTCTTTTTATCTTTTAAAAAATTTTTTTCTTCTTTTCTGATGGAAATTTTTGGATCCCTACACCTGCACATCTGTTTGATTTGAACCAATGATATAAAGTATGTTAAAAGTTGGTTTATGACACTCCCTTCACTCCAGAGGTTCAAAGCAGAAAATAGCTGATTCAAAGGTTAGTTTGTTCTCTTTCTCAAGGAAAGTTTAAAATCCTCTAGCCTGTGGGTTAAGAAATGCAAATAAACTGAGTAGCTACTTATTTTTGATTAAAGTGATCTTTTTTATTCTTGATTTTTTTGGACAAACAAAGAAAACTACTCAAAGGATTGCAGTACTGGAGTCCAAAAATCAGATTTTCTTAATGCCAGTTAGCAAATATGCAATGAGCAAATGCAGATCTCAAGTATTTTTATCTTGCAAAAGTGATTTTTAGGAGTCTGTAGAATCCTAGAACCATAGAATGGTTTGGGTTGAAAGGGACCTTAAAAATCATCTAGTTTCCATCCTGCAGGGACACCTTCCACTAGTCCAGGTTGCGATGGGGCATTATTATAGTAATGAAAAACCTTTGAATTTTTAATATTTGACAGTACGAAGAAAAGGGCAATTAGAGCAGCTGAGGAAAAAACAAAGAATGATGATTTCTGTGAAATTCTTATACCCAAGGTTTAAAAACCGTAAGCTCTTATAAGTTACTATAGCAGAAGGCTGAGAAATGTTCTGCATCTATTAATTTAATAGTAGCATTATCATCCATTGCTTTCTTCCCCACCTCTTTTTGTCTATTATTACCAATTGTCCAAAAAAAAAAAAAAGAAAAGGCAAACAAAAACCAACAAACCCAACCAGTACTGGATATATTTAAGTCCCAGTTTTGTTGTTGTGAATAGCTATTTAGCAACCACTGGCCTCTCCTGCCAAACCATTTCTGCGGAATAGTGAGTATAGGAATTGCTCGGTCTACAGCTGTGTACCTCCCATTGCTAGAAAGATCCTGATGAATAATTCAGAAATCACATCCTGCTGACCTCACACGTAATAGAAGTGTAGTCAAACTCGAACAGGAAAGACAATTTTTTGGCAATCTTTTAATTTGTCTCAACAATTAATTTTCACTGAAGATGAACTACACTATTCCTTGTGCTACTTTTAAATTTAGTTGCATTTTACACTGTAGCAGGCTTTAAAACCATAAACAACAAGAAGGAAATGCATTTATTCTGTGTATTTAGCAGTGGTAGGGGCCACATAGGAATTTGATTGAGTTGTTGTCAAATGTATGTTCATGTCCTCACTGCACAAACGACACCACAGCCTCTGCTACAGCCTCTGGCACCACAATGGCAGCACAAGTTAAGGACATGCAATGGAGTTGTCCTGGTGTGTCAGCATCAGAGAGCCCTGAAGTACATCCCTGCAATAGACTTGGGATCCAGTACAGAAAGTAATCTGGAAACTTTCTGTTTTGTTTATAATTCTATCAGGAATATGGAAGGAGCAAAAGCAAAGTGGCAACATATTCCTTGTTAAGAACAGCCCTTATATCAGTTTTGATGAGACTTTCTCAACTGAGACCATCTCATGAAGTCAGTCAATTTACTGTCATTTCCAAGTGGTTAAAAGAGTTTAAATGTAACTCCCCGGTTTTTAACTTCAGCCACAACCTGCTCATCAGTTGATACTTTCTATAATTTTTAGTTTTTCAGGTTCAGATTTTTTTATGGACTGACTTGAAATATATAGTCTTAGCTGCAAATTTTCCTCATTTGTTGAATCAGGCCACTTCTGTGGAGTAGTGTCCTTGGATGGAAGGTGGAATTACTCCAAGACTCATTCTGGGAAATTAATCTATATTTGCTCAATGGCCTGTTACTTGTTTATCTTTTTCTATGAAAACTGATTAGTCCAGCTTGCACTGAATAATAGACAGTCCCCTTTGACTCTCTTTGAAGCTCATAAACATACCTTTTCTCACTCATCCTCTATTAGGCGTTTTGGTAGAAGACAAAGCAGGCTGCTGGTTAAAACAATAATAATTTTAAAAATTGGTCCTTTCATTAGCAAACAAGTAGGGGAGCCAGGCAGGAATGTAGGGTCTTGGTTTAGAGGCACAGAAAGGTGTTTCTGCATTAAGGATGTTGTGAACCAACCAGATAGRTTGGGGCTGTTCTGAGAAGGAAACATTTGAAGGTGTTGGAGAAAGCCACGGTGGATAGAGAGGTGACTGACCCGGTGGGCTGGAGGCTGTAGCTGAGGCACATAAGTGCCTCTGAACAGGTGGAACAGGGAATGTCACAGTGAAGAAAGAGTCAAGAAAAGAATAAGGTGACAAGAGTCAGAAGAAAGTGGGATGAGTCCAGAGCTAACTTTGAATGCTGGAAGAAAGAAAGTGTGAAAACCAGAGTAGTGAAGAACTAATAACTCTCTATCAAGTGCTTTGTACCATGATATTCTCAGTTTTACCCTCTGAAAGGCAGAATGGAAAAAGACTAAATCATAGAGAGGACTTCTACTCATCTTTGCCACCAAATCCTAGCCTATTCCCTCACCAAATCTTTACCCAGCATATCCCATTTTTCCCACCCTGCCTACAGGTACTTCTCTGTTAGAAAATAGAGAAAAAGGAAAGTTCATCGTGAAGAGATGGCTTATGAAATCCAGAGGGTCTGTGTTGTTTTCTCTGCTTATTCTGACTACCAGCCAGGGTGCACACACCTCCCAGCACATATAACCAGCTCTGCATAGGCCCAGCCTCCCTCTGGATGGGAGACAGGAGACACATCCTGAGGTCTGATACCGACTTGCTTGCCAGGACACAGGGAAAGTGAGAAAATAGGCAATGCCAAGCTCTCTGAAACAAAGGTTAGCTTTGATTATTTCTAATTTTCCCTTGGCTTCTTCTACATTTCTTTAAAATCTGAGCCACTGCTGCCCCATTATTAAAACCAGCAAATGCTCAGTGAGAAATAGATTGGTGATTGACTCAGCAGAAAGCTGCAATTTTTCAAAGCTGTGTAAATGACCTAGGATGGGAGGGCTGACTGATTTTTAGTGGGACCCCTGCACCCTCAMAAATATCACATTAAAACCTTCAAACCTACATTGTTTGTTCTCCCCTGCAATGGAGTGGTGTCATGCCTAGATTACATTGTGAAAACTGTGGATGTCCTTCTGTCATATGTGATTAACCAAGCCCTGTAAAAGATAATAACTCGGGTCAATGAAGGTGCATGTCCCTCACATACACTCATGAGAATCTTATGGATTTTGGCCAATTCTGTGTGTGAGGAGGAAGATGTATAAGTGTGTGTATATTTGTGCATGTATGAATGATAGGGATAATTGCATCCTTTCAAGTATGCATGTCAGATTCTGTGCATTTTGTTCTGTACAGAAGAGTACTTGGAGTTTGTTGTATGGTAAAAAGTAGGCAGGATATGGTTTGGCATCTTCCTGTCTGATTAAAGTTTATGGACTGGGTAGAAACTGCCAAATAAAATCCTTTCATTATGCTTAGTTTGGTTCTTAGCTAAAACCGAGAGGCCTTGTTTTTGTCTCGTATTGGTTTTATACTAGTGAGTTACAGAAAGAGTAGAAGGATAGAAGTGGATGCTGTAGCAGCTGCTGTGAGCTGAAGGCTGCAGGCTGTTGGAAAACTTTGACAAATCAAGCACCTAGATTTTTATTTTTTATTTCCTTTAGTGAGCTTCATTTAATTTTTCAAAGCTTTTTTTTGCCATGTTTTTATTCTTCTCTGAGTTCATTCTGTATAACAATGTCATATTTAATATGCAGCGGAATATTGTTTGTGTTTGGTTGCTGCATTCTGGGATTGCTTACAGGCTAAATTTACCAATCTCAATGCTCAAATTAAAATGTTAAAACTATAGAGAATCAATTAATATAGCCTGGCTTTGAGAAGTACAGTTGATGCTTCCGGTGGAATCAGTTCTTGTCCTTGCTACAGTCTCTGAAGACACTGTAAATTTAATGATGTTTAATCCCATATATGCTATCCTAATCTTATCCCCAGGGATATAGACTATAAGGTGGTTCAAATAAATGAACTATACAAATATAAAGCCAAAGCAAATTATATTAGAAACAGATGGGGTTTTTTAAAGGTTTTCTATATCCCTTTCAGCTATGATAATGTTTTTTTCTGTTTCCCTATTTTGTTAATACCTTAAGCATGCTCCATTGATTAATTCATTGCAATTTTTTCCATTTTCCTTCTCTGGATAACATAGTGGAATGCATCCTTCCTCCTGGCTGAGCTGATTCAACCAGGCATGTTGTTATTTTTATTCTTGTGTTGAGGAGGATTTGATAACCTAGGTATCAAAAGGCATATGAAAGACCATGTATGCACAGAATACTATATCTTTGTAGAAAACCTGGAAAATAAAAAAAACCCAAAGTATCTCAGTACCTCTTTT
Organism: Amblyornis subalaris; assembly: GCA_018881555.1. NCBI lineage: Eukaryota > Metazoa > Chordata > Aves > Passeriformes > Ptilonorhynchidae > Amblyornis > Amblyornis subalaris. Next base: position 3,560,079 of record JACAXG010000001.1, read on the forward strand.
TAGGTCTGAACAAAAATCAGCAAAGTTTAATATACTTAGTGTCTGGAAACACTTGTTCTGACTTTAATTTAATTATATTTAGCTTAATTAGTTCTGACTTTAATTATATTTAGCTTAATTATGTTTAACAATTAGATAAAATGCATGGTTAGTCCTGTTAGAAAGTCCTCCCTTGCTCACCGTTAGCAAGGGAGAAGCACTAAGTTATTCAGTTCTTCTGGAGAAAAGCTGACAAAGAATTATTGCTTATAACACTAGATTATCATTTCAGGGCAAAGTTACTTGAGGTAAGACTCAGTGAAAGTGTTTGCATGTTGTCAAACCATTATCTGCACCAAGTCTCTGTGTTTAAGCAACCAAATGAAGCCTGAGCTTTTTTCCAGCATTGATATTATTAACCCAAACTTCATTTCCCAGGCCTCCTCCTGCTTTGTTCATAAACTCCATAGGTGATTCCTCAAGGATCCACCTTCCAGCCTCAAGGTTCCACCTTCACAGTCTAATTTTCTTCTTAGTCCTTATACATGCCCAGGACTTTTGCCAGTAGATTTTTAACACAAAGATGCACTGATTTTTATTGTTTTGCTGTTGTGAAGACATTTTTGTAAGTTCCAGTCCTGGTCTATCCGGCATATACTGGAGAAGGAATTATTGCCATTTTTAATGTTAATTCTGGCATCTGGATGGTCAAGTATTGCAATATTTCAGCTGTGGTTTGGATGATGGTGATTACTGATCTTGCAGGTGAAATCAGGGACAGTGATAAAGATGTCACTTCAGTACCTAGGTACAGCAGGAATTTGCTGGGCTTTTAGATATTAGTTCATCTTTTCTTCTGAATATTCATTTGATTAGTAGGTGGCAAATCAACAGTAGTCTAGAATTAATCATATTGATTTAACTTCCGCCTGTAGTCTTAATAAAGTCCTCATCAGAAATGTAAGCTACGACTATATTGCATAGTAAATACCACATAGTCTTACAATGTCTGATTGTAGCTAATTTTTAACCTTTAGAGCAATAACTATTTTTTAAATGGTGGAAGAAAATAGTCAAATATAAACATAATGATAGCTTTTGTACTGATGATAATATTCCAAAAGTAGAGCCTTGCACAAACCTCATTTAATAAATGAGAAGAAAAAAAAATTGTCTCCATTGTTGATTCTCATTTAACAGGGATAAAAATCAAATACAATTCAAATATATCCTCTAAAGGCTTCCACTACATAGCCTGTCTTCACCTATGGCATAACTTTTTTTCTGTAACCTATTACTAACTCATCAGCATAAACGAAGGAATTAGATATTTTTCCAGTACCTGCAATTATAATGAATACCAGTGATTGCATGACTCCTTTCTGTAGCTGTCCTTGAGATGATTATGTGTATGGGTTTCTAAGGCACCAGCAACCCATCTGCCAGTACTTTAAACTCTGTTTTGGATTTCAGTGTATGATATTATAGCCAGGGTTTCTTTCCTCCCTCTAACGCCATGCTAAATTTTCTCCATGAAATTTTTTTCCCTAAAAACTTTTTCACTAGTTTTTGGTATTTTTTAGCCTTCCCTGTAGATTTTCTTGGTGACATGCAATAACTTTGTGGGGACCTTTCACCCCACAGTCATCCCTCAACAGCACACAGAGAAAGAATACTGCTGATGGTCATAAAAAGATCAATTCTCATGAGCATGTACCAGAATTATCCGTATTAATCTCAGTGCACTCACAGATCTAAGGGAAGTGCCCATCTGAAACCTCTTTCCTTTTTCTGAGTATCACTTTGAGAAAAAAATGGCAATGGTAATGTAAATAACTATCTCCTCCTGGCTATGGTTGTGAAACTCTGAAAATCGGGTTAATTAGCAATTTCAGGTATACAGTGTTGAAAGGCACTATACAGTCCTTCATACTTATTCAATCCTAGACAGGGATTTGCAACAGCTGTCAGAGAAGGCCTCCAGTAAACTCCATTTCTGGTCCTTCACGTCTTTCCTTCTAAAGATTGCACAGTGCAACATTAATGAGGCTCATAACTCTGTCTCTCTGGTTCCTGCCACCCCCTTTCCTCTGACTCTACCACCCAGGTGTTCCAGGTTTGCCCTTCTGTCACCTTGTRTCAAATTAATACATTGAAAACACATCCAAACTTTTTCAAGGTTTTACCTATCCGCAACACCAAACCTGAGAGTTTATGTCCCTCAAGGGATCCCAGTGCTACCAAGCACCATCCCAGTGATGGGCTGCAGGGGCAATGGATGGGCTAGAGGAAGCAGGAGCATGTCCTGAATATTCTTTGACAAAACACTTGACACGTCTTCAGCTCTTCCTCACACCTCTGTTTTGGACTTCTAAAAAGGTCATATCAGGACAACTGTACATGCTTTTCAAGGGCAAGGAAATATATCTGGGGATGATATAGTGAAAACTGGGGTTCTGATCAAACAAAAGTCTGTGCTCACTGCTCTCGTAACTTTCATTAGAAAGAGCTTTTATTCTGAGAGAGGGATATTTTTTTCACCACTGAAATATACTGTTCAAATAGCTCCTATAATACTCTCTAATCATCACTAGTAATTGGACTATAAAGCTGGGCGGGAGTGTGCGTCAGTCTGCTGGAGTGTAGGGAGGCTCTACAGAGGCATCTGGACAGGCTGGATCAATGGGCTGAGGACAATTGTATGAGGTCCAAAAAGGTGAGCTGCTGGGTCCTGTACTTGGGTCACAACAATCCCAGCACTACATGCTTGAAGAGGAGTGGCTGGAAAGCTGCCCAGAGGAAAAGGACCTAGGAGTTCTGGTTGACAGCTAGCTGAACTTGAGCCAGCCTTGTGCCTTGGTGCCCAATGGCATCCTGGCCTGAGTCAGAAATATTGTGTCCAGCAGGACCAGGGCAGTGGTTGTCCCCCTGTACTCGGCACTGCTGAAGCCACACCTCTAATCTAGTGTCCAGTTCTAGGCCCCTCACTGCAAGAAAGACATTGAGGTGAGGGAGCAAGTCCAGAGAAGGGCAATGGAGCTGGTGAAGGGTCTGGAGCACAGGTCTTATGAGGAGAGGTAAGGATTGGTCTCTTCTCCCAGGTAAAAAGAAATAGGACAAGAGGTAATGGCCTTGAGTTGCACCAGGGAAAGTTTAGGTTGAATATTAGGAAACATTTCTTCCCCAATAAGGTTGTCAAGCATTGGAACAGGCTGCTGTGGGAAAGCGCTATAGTTACCATCCTTGGAGGTATTTAAAAGATGTGTGGATGTGGCACTCAAGGACATGATTTAGAGGAGGACTTGGCAGTGTTAGGTTAATGGCTGGACTTGATAATCTAACAGGTCTTTTCCAAGCTAAACTATTTTATAATTCTATGAGTTATAAGCTTCACACTGTCTCATGAGGAACAAATACAAAAAGCCAAAGTATAATATATTTAGCTTCATTCAATTGAATTCACCAGCAGAATAAGGAGATGGGTAAATAGAAGGAGGCTGTAGGGTTTTTATTTTGGCAGGAAAAAAACTTCCTTTGGGATTGAAGCAAAAAAGGACACATATAAGAGGTTTGACTCACTCTGTGCCCTGCCACCCTCCCCCCCAAAAAGTTCCAAGAAAGAAAGAAAAAAAAGAAAAACAAAAAAGACCTTACACATAATCTCAGTGTTTAATATGCCTTGCTGGAGATAAGTCGATATSTCACCACCTTCCAGGAAGTTTTTCCTTCCTTTGCAATGTAGTTTGCATTTCCACTGTAGCATCAACTAGAAAGCCTTCTTCTGCACAGCTGTTTCTTCTGTTCCTCTCAGAAATGTATACAGGATACAAGCTTATTAATGCCACAAAAAAAAAAATGTACTCAATGTGCAAGTAATTTCACCAAGTACAAGCTGCAAGTGCTTGTTCATATGAAGCTATTGCCACAGCTCAAGTAATTACTGAAAGGCAAAATATGAAAGATGGTATCCATTTAATAAGTAAGATTACAGCCTTTAGGCTGTATTCGATTATCTTTACACAACAGTTAATCTTTTCGATGTTACAACATTTGTGATTAAAGTTATAGGTGCTAATGAAGTGTGGCCTTATTTAATACTTTTCATGTGACAAGCAGAGGSTTATGATGGATGCTGCTATTACACTCCGAGTGGGTAAATCTGCCATCAGCTGTGTAGCACCCAGATTACCTGAGCGCATGGAGTCACTGCACGGGGATGCTTGGCTCATCTTCCTGTCGACAGCACCAGTGAGAAGGGTGGCAGCTCCCAGAGGAAAAGATCAAGAATGAGGAGAGATGAAGGGACAGGACCACTTGATATTAACAAGTATTAAAGGGTCTAGAAGTTCTGACAGCTGGTGTGAGACATAAAAAGCACTAATTAAAAATATATATATCAAAAACACAGACATTGTGTGTCTGTGTGTCTCCAGCACTTCCACTTTGGTTGGGGGTCTTGAGGAATATTGGTACTTTGTCCTAAAGCACAGCCACAAAGCTCTGCTGAAACATTAGTGTGATGAAACAAAATTGCAGAAACAGTCAGACTGCAATGTTACACAATGTTTGCAGGTGTATACATAATTACACTTTATTATATCTTATTAGTGATTCCACATCTGTCAATAGGAGTCACATTTTCCCAGCCACAGTMAAAGCTGTGGGTCGTAACAACCTATCAGAGTGGATAATTAATCTCATTGAGATTGGGGTGTGAGTTGATCCAAATGGACTAGGTATTCCAACTCTGCCTAGAAAGAGAAACATCTGTGAGCATAGATCTTCCATAGATCTAAAGAATGATTTGCCTTTATGTTTATAGGCCCAAAATGTGCTTTCTTAGCTGTCCTAAGTATTTGCCCACTGTAATATCCACAAATTGCTAGTCTAATTTAAAAAAAAAAAAAAAATGTACAAAACCTGCATTCATGAAAAACAGAATATCGAGAGTTTTAATGATAAAAGTGGTCAGGAGTGATCAGGCTCTTTCCTGTATGCATCTTCAGTGAAATCCTGACTGCATGTGACAAAACAACAYGCGGGAGCTTTGCAAATTGGAGAGGATGAGAGCTACGTGGCATATTTCAAAGTAAAAATAAATAAATACAAATTGCTTTCTTGCTCACAGTCCTCTGTGCCATAGTCCACCTGGAAACATCACTTGAAAGAATTCACCATATGTGAAAACTCTRCTATCATGAAAACCCAGAAACTCTGCTTCCCCAGAGCCTTTCTCTGCAATGTCTGTCATCCTCTTTAAGACTTAGGGACAATATTTATTTCCTTTGAGACCTATCCCTGAATGTGGTCACTGTGTTTCATTTAACTTTGATCAAAGGAGTTTCATTACTGATTGACTTTAATGGTTTTCTGACACTGGATTTTTATCTCCTATTGTTTTCAAAATCTTATTTTCGTTGCTAAAAACCTGGAGGTCAACTACCTTTTGATATAATTTGCCTTTGATACAGAAACTTTATGAATTTTTCAACTTTACTGCCTGGCATACATATAAGGATATCATCCTATTTATTTACATAAGTCTGAGTAAATACATCAGTGTCTTACATGACTGCATTCTAACCTGAAAGGCTGATTATATCTGTGAGAGCACTGTCACATATTGCAGGAACTAATTAAAGACTGCACAATTTCATTAGTTCTCTCGCAAATCTCTGGTTTGATTAAATATGCTGCAATTATATCAGTGTTGCAGGATGAACTTGGAGAGAAATCTGTAACTTGCAAAGGTGAGAGCTTGCACATCTTTTATAACACTTCAATTGCAGCTAAATTGCTCTCCAGAATGAAAATCATTTTTTAAATCACAGGCTTTAAGAAAAGAAAGTTTTAGTGGATTTAATGTAATCTTTTGCTAAACAACTGGTCGGTAAAATACACTTTTATTCTGGGATACAAAATGCGGAAGAATTTTTCTCTTCTTTCTCTTTTCTAGTCTTGTTTACTGTTATGTTTCATGTTTAGACAAGCATTGGTGTACAAAGAAAAGGTAACACACATTAGGCACATGTGTTACAGTGACATCAAAGATTACAGAATTAACCCAGGAGCTGGATTCAGTGGTCCTTGTGGGTTCTTTCCAACTCAGGATATTCCATCGTTCTATGAACCCTGCTAAAAAACTAATCAAACTGCCAGCAACAATACCTGTAATTCCTAATGTTCCACAAAAATTATTTTCAGCTTTCTATAACTTCTGAAATTCTATTTTATAGAATTTATAAATTTTAAACTTCTGAAAACAAGMTACTGCCTTCGAAATCCTCAGTTTCCAGAGCATTTCTATACCCAAAGAGGGTAAAATACTCTGAGGGTCTTTGACTGCTTGAAGTGGTTTGTGGGAAAGTCAGCAACTGGACCAGGCAAAGTGGTTGTGATGCCTTATCTGGACTACCTAAAAGAGAGAGATTTGACAAAGATCAAAAGGGTAAGAGCGGTGGTGTTTATTTGAAGGCCTTCAGGTACATCCAGGGCAGTCAAAGCTTGCTGGGGGGGGGGCCTACACCCCAACTGGACCCCCTGAGGTCCTCTCCCCAAGATAGACCACCCAAGATGGACGACTGGTCACGAGTTCTCCATACTTTTATAAGTTTGGTCCATTATCATACTGGGGCTAGCTCTTCCAATTACAGCCCCAGGTAATGAAGTAATTCCCCTCAGGTTTTCCCCACTTCATCAGCCATTGTTTACAGATCTTGGGCCTGAAGCAGTAAGGTGTCCTTGAAGKCCAGKCCTGAAGAYGGATTGTTTTGTCTGAAAGGCAGTAGCCAACACTTTTATATGGGCTTTAGAGCTACACACTAAGGATTGCAGGGTTACAAGTATATGAAAAATATAAAAGCCAAAATCCTAAGGCATCAGGTGGACCTGACCTCTTCATAACTCACAGTGACTTCCAAAAAGCAACCAGCAGAGTTCATGAGCTTTGGTTTGAAAGAGAAGAAATTAGACAGCAGGATACAGATTATCTCTGCCAACCTGCTGATGTAGAATCAGAGAGCCAGCACAAGCTAYAGGGCAGGGGAGAACCAAGTGACCAGCTGTGATGATCCAAAAGAGTCTGGAAGGGCATTAAAAATCTCTTATACAGKCCAACTTCACAATAACATAATTAAACCCATTGTATGTATCTGGAAGGTTGTTTAATTGCCCAGRTTGTTCCATGCCTGCCCACACCTGCTGATACAGCAGGCCAGCAGTTTCAGGGGAGACAGATATGTTCACCTTCACAGCCTTCCTTTCCTCCTGAAGCTGTTGCTGCTCTTGGAGTTCCCATTTATCCTTAAACAGGAGCTATGGCACTTTAAAATGATTGATTCTCCCTCTCCATATATCCTTAGTATGTTCCAAAATCTTCCATTRCTATATACACACTGGGGTGGCATGGCAGGCTCCTTCACACGGCATTGCTCTTCTCCCTCTATGGYTATATCCATGGATATTCCTGCTCCCACCTCCCTGTTTGGTAATGTTCAAAGGGCACAATTACACGCAATTCCAATGTCTAGATGGAAAGATTTGCTTTCAAAACTGCAATTATATTTTTAAAGTTTGAATTGACTGGCTAATGAACTGGTCTAGCTATGTAAATGAAAATTAAAAAGTCCTAATTCAACACCGTCAGCACACATATCACAAGCTGCTCTGTTAGAACAGAAAATTCTGGTATCTGCCRTTCAGTTAATTCACTGGTTTGATTTTCCTCAACACTTCTGAATCCAATAGAARCTACATAAATATTTTTTAACTTAAGTGCTGAGGAGGCAATAACAAGTTTTTGTCTTTATATAGGTTGTGAGAATTTCCAGAAYGAACTTTAATAAGAAAGATTGCTTCAAAAAGATTATTTTCCAATATATTATAGAAGGTCACTCCGTTGGATTCCACACGTAGTGGAACTGCTAGAATGCTTACTTCTAGTTGGGTGAACAAGTAATTCTCAAGAAAATTTATTAGTGGACTGCAGTATATCATTTTATTTTGTCTTAGGTGTTTTGCCTTTGAAGTTAAATTGCTTACCACAATTATACTTTAAGGGTCTTACAAGGACTGTTCATGGATCTTTGCTATTATTTCAGTGAATCATCAAAGGAAAATCAGATCGATTTCTGCAAAAGATGAGGCTTTGTCAAAGACGATTTTCAGAATAAAAGAAAAAGTGCAATTTTTAGTTTGTAATGAAACAGAGGTATTAACAAATACACAGATAATTATATTCTAACATAGGGGTTCTTTTATGTGTGAAGAACAACCTTTTGAAAGCAATGCATAGGCAGCTAAATGCATTAACCACATCATTCTTTTTGGCAGAATTTGTCCACATTACTTCCTGTGTACTGCAATGAAAGTTCACTCTCGCAGAACCCAGCTCAAAGGCTTTCTTTTAAAGACGGCACTGTACCAGGTGGAAAATGCAAAATKAAGAAATAGGCTTCAGCTGCATCAAAGAGAACATGGATTTTGCTATTCTTAATAGAGACTAGATGAAAGGGAGAAGCATTATTGCAGTACAACATCCTGTTCTCCCTGATTATTGTCATTGCATAAGAAGTGCACTATATTGTGCAACCCCTCTTAAGGTGGAAAGAACTTTTATTCTCTGCATAATTATATAATAATTAAAGCAMAACCAAGGACTATCAAATTCTGCAAAAGAGTTTTTCAACAGTTTCTGTGAATCCCGTTATAATGAGTTCTGAGTAAAAAGCAGAGAGCATCTGTTTTGCACTTTCTAATCATAGGTTCTTTCTGAAAAATCAGGGATTATTGAATCAACATATTTGGCTGGGTTGAAACTACGGTAGAATTGAAACTTCTGATGTTACAAAGCACTTTAGACTCAAACTCATGTTTGGTACCAAGGCAAGACTTAAACCTATACTGGGCACTGTATCATATTGTCCAAAAGAAGCACAGAAATAGGTGCTGGGATTACAGTTTTGACCACTATGTAAATATTGTATACTACTCCTAAATATTTGTAAATATTGTGAAATAATAAATTCTTATACTACCAAATGTGTCTTAATTAACTGAACATCTTCCATTTCCCACTGAATATGAAGGTGTGTGAACTCCAGGTTTTTTACCAAGAAGGGCACTGTTACACCAGAAGCAAATTGCCTTTGTCCAAAGAGTTCTCCTTTTCACACCTCTATGTGCTTTTTGCACTGTTAGAAAAGTCACAGAGAGGAATTATGAATGCTCCTGATTTAGCTGAGCAATCCTCGGGGTATCCCACATAGGATATCCATATTGTACAGTGTCAGACGACTTCCCAGGCACTCAATCTTGAAGACTTTGAAAACAAAACAAAACAATAAAAATAAATAAATAAATAAAACAAAAGATGTTTTGGAGACAGTGTCAGCACGAGAAGTTTGTAGAAGATGGGCTCTGGTCATCCTGCTAGAAGTATTTTTATAGGTTTGATGCAGCAGGTAGAGCGTTCTGGAAATGTATGACCTTCCATCAGGAAATGGTGAGTGCTTTGTGGGAGGTTTTTTGAAGGGACCACAGGAAGAAGGACATTGTCCTGCCACTGACCATGCAAATGAAGATTTTTCTCAGCTGCTTGGAAGGTTAGAACTGACGGTTGTCACTCAAAGAGAACAAACACAGACACCTTTAATGTTTTTAATCTCAGCGGTCAGATCTTAATCAAGATACACAAAATAGAAGAATGTGGTAGTAGAAAATGAGAAGCTTGGATAACTGGGGAAAAGTTGTGTTAGAGGGATAGTAGAAGATTTCAAGACCTGTTTACAGCACAAAGAGTTTCTGAAATCTTCAATGCAGACAAAAAGATGCATTGTGTTTTCTGCCTTCTTTTCCTTCCCATAAGGAGAGATTTGGTAGGGGAATCTATGGGCAGCTGGGGCCTTCACTCTGGGTAGTTGGTTATGTAACCTGTGAAGACCAAGAAACTTTATTCTTGACTTCCCTTCTGTTGCTGAGAGCCACTTGAGATGAAATAAATCAAGACAAACAGTAAAGGAGATGTCAATGGTGTGGTATTTTGTCATCTAAATCACTTATATTTCCCATGCTCTGACGCATTTAAATTTGTCCCAGTATCTTCAGAAGAAGACTCTTTTTTCATGAGTGTCAGCCTCCCTGAACTACTGATATTTCCATGAGTAAAAGGCCATGCCACATGTCAGAAAAATAGGTCTTAGTCTATAGTATTAAAAGAGAAAAGAAGAGCTGTGCTGTCTGTAATTTCTCAGTGACAATTGCTCAATGATCCAGTCTTCATCATATATTTAACAGATGTTATTTAAGCTGCTACAAGAGGGACTTTGATGGACAAAGAAGGTACAGTTCTCACTTCTGGGGACAAAAACATTCTTCTGACCATGACTGCATGCAGGTAGCTTACTGGGAAACTTGTCAAATATCTCTTATTCTGACAGGGAAGGGATTGCAGTCACCACCTAAATTTGTTTCATTTCCTGACATCACAACCCAAACTCTTTTTCTCAGCTATGGTTCCATTGTCAGAAGAAAATTTTACATTTTTAGGTTACTTCACCTAATCGTTCTAGGAGCCCCTGATAAAACCTGTTTTGTCTCAATTCACTTATTTAGTAAAGGTCATTGAAGTTCACAGTTAATCTGACAGATTCATAATTAATAATTTTTATGAATTAACTTACCCTCAAAGATCAACTTTAATGAGTGTAAGAAATTGATGCCATAATGGCAAAATCATGAATTACAGCGAAAATTCCTAATCATAGGCAGTCATCAATCTGAGATAGAAAAGAGCCAATACAGACTTTGGGAACTTTTAAGGACATTTTAAAACCTAAAGTGTTATGATCTATCCACTGACTAAGGGAATTGTATCTGGAACGCGTTAGGTAGGAGTCTTACATAATGTAGTTCATCTTAAGTGTTTTCCTAGAACTTCTCGAGTGAATTTTGCACACTGGATTTGAATACAATACTGCTCTTCATTTCTTTTTCTTAGGTTATTGGCACAAATCCAGAAAAATTGTGAATGTTCAACACAGACTTTTCCTTTCTTTGTGTCGTTTTCTAGCTTGAACAGTTTGCAATGATTCGTATTTGAATTCAGTGCCATATTCAAATGAGAAAATAAAGTTTGAGCATAGATTTATTTTACATTCATTCTAATTGCCATTCCATGTGCTTTTCACAGCTGCTCATTTTATTGAGTTGCTTTTCCAAATGAAAACTCCAGCTGCTCCGGCCTCACAAACTGTATAATACATGTTGTATAAGCCTGTTTCAGTAGACTCTTCCAGAGACCCAATGGTTATTGTTTTCCTCATCTTCCACCTCTAGCCAGAAAATCTAGTGTTTAGGTTTAAGCTGCAAATACAGTCTTTGAAAGTCCCAGCAGTTTCTTACTTCTATTCCTAAGAAAATGAGACAGCATCAAAGCATCACAGAATATTCTCAATTAGAAGKGAGCCACAAGAGTGGAGTCCAACTGCTGGCGCCGCACAGGACAGCCCCAAGAGTCACACCATGTGACCAAGAGTATTGTCCAAATGCTTCTTGAACTCTGTCAGGCTTGGTGCTGYGACCACTTCCCTGGGGAGCCTGTTCCAGTGCCCAACCAYCCTCTGGRTGAAGAACCTTTTTTTAATATCCAACCTAAACCTCCCCTGGCACAACTTCAGACCATTTCCTCAGGTCCTGTCCCTGGTCACTAGAGAGAAGATATCAGTGTCTGTCCCTCCTCTTCCCCTCCTGAGGAAGTTGCAGACTGCAATGAGGTGTCTCCTCAGTCTCCTGTTCCCTAGGCTGAACAGACCAAGTGACCTCAGCCACTCCTCATACCACTTCCCCTCAAGGTCTTTCACCGTCTTTGTTGCCCTCCTTTGGATGTTCTCTAATAATTTAATAGATTTTTATTTTGTGGCTCCCAAAACTGCCCCCAGGACTCGAGGTGAGGCCACCCCAGAGCAGAGCAGAGTGAGACAATCCCCTCCCTTGCCCGGCTGGTGATGCTGTGCCTGATGCCCCCCAGGACACAGTTGGTACTCCATGGGTCCTGGCTGCCAGGGCACTGCTGTCTCATATTCCACTTGCCATCGAYCAGGACCCCCAGGCACTGCTTTCCAGCATCTCATAGCTTGCTTGCTTTATTCTCCTCAGTAAGTTCTAGGTTATGGGACAATATTAAAGAAAATTCAACATGTTTCCAGCTGAGCCAATTTCCATATGCCTAACAGGAAAAGGTGTTCAGGTTGAGAAGAGAAACCCTTTGGCACTCCATTAACTCAACCCTTTTCAGACATCAAAGAGCCAATGTTCGTGCTCAGCCTCGAGACACAGTCTTTTAGGAAGTAGGAGTTACTGATCCTGATGCTGAACTACTTTTACATATTACTAGCTCTGTAACTCAATGAATTGCCTGGCTTCTGGCCATTGCCAGTCAATGTGACACAGGGAAATATGCCTTTGTTTGCAGGAATCCTGACTAACATCCCCATGAGGCAGTTCCATGATGCAAGGGGTCTGTTCACCCTAGAGAGACTCTGCTCCAGGGTCTAGTTTCAGTTTTTCTTGGACATAGCTTTGGGAGACCAAGAAATTAACACTTACCAACAAGACAAGCAGGTCAGGCTCTGAATTCAGTTAATTCCTATACCAGAAGTAGCAGATTATCTTCAGGAAAACTGAGTCCTGTTGCATTTCTAGTTAGTATGCACACTTTTGCTTCTTGGGAAGTTCATGAAAGTCAAGTGGGTTTTGTTTGTCTGTTGATAGCAACATCTCCTGGAATGGTGATGGGTACCTGTTGCATATGCAATGATCCTGTTCATTGCCACAGACCTCATCAGCTGCATGCCAAAATTTTATTTCTCACTGCTGAGCAAACTTCTAGAGGCACGTGCCAAAGGATGCTGCAAAGTCTCTTTAGTACCGCTTGTTCCTTTAMTCCTCTCATATTGTCATGACCCAGCACCACACAGTACAAATAAATCTAGTGACATCAGCTGGATAACGTCTTTTGGAGCCTATGGGAAAGATTTTGATACTTTCCTGGTATAAAATTCCAGCATTACAGCAGTGAGACTTGCTCCGCATCACCAACTTCAAAACAACACTACTTTYCTGCTACCTGATGGCTGCATGAAGAAAAGAAACTGAATAAGCAGCTGTTTGGAGTGGTACTATCAAACAGCCATGCAAATAGCCCAAAAAGGATAAAATTCCACATCTAATCCTTTAGGGGACGGATCTGAACCTAACTCATGCTAAAAGAAGCATCTGGATTCATTGCAAGTTTTGGTAGTAAGAAGTTGGTTGCAAGCTGCAAATGGGTCCTTAGGTTACAGCTTCCAATGCTGGTCTTCTCTTTGCCTCTCAAAACCTCCAAAATCTCAGTGATGGTTTGCTGTCAAATCCTTAGTATCCTGCACTAGTTTTTCAGTGGAGTCTGCTGTTTTAYCACAGCACAAGGAATGGGATGAAGGAATAGAAAAGCTGCCTCTGTTTTTTCAAACTTTTATCTTTATGACTGCTGAGGCAGTAGCTAAGGACACAGAAACCAGGGCAATTAAACTATGTTGTTCCTCATCCTCATTTTTTATTTTTATCTTTTCCTTTTATGTACAATTCYACAGATTTTAACTTCAGCTTTCATTTTTACTATACAATACCACATATTTCAGCTTCAGCTATTTTCTGCTTACTTTTACATCTAAAGAATGTTGTAGTTCAGAAGCAAATCTTTCTGCAAAACTGTTGTTCTGTTAAAAAATAATGCATGTAATTAAAACAATACTGTTACAGTTTTAATTAATCAAAATTGAAAAAACTACTTTTCATATACAAAAAAATTCCCCCAGGCTCATTGCAAAACATTGATATAATTATTTATCAAATACATTAACACTAACTGCTGAACACAGAATTAATCTATTAGATTAAGTAAATATTTAAAATTCTTTCAACTTTTTTTTATTTAATACTGAGAAAGATTGTCTCCCAGGGCTTACATTTACTTTACCACCACCAATTCTGGCTCACTGTCTATTCATCATGATTTTCCACAAAAGACCCAGTCCAGTGAAGTGTTGGAGCCTTCAAATTCTGCTGCTTCAGTAAACACCTGCAGTCCTTCAAAGGTGATTAGCTCCTTCTTGAGACGAAAGTACAATATATGACATGTGAATTATTCAATGAGTTATAATGCAGCAATTTTATTTGAAATGTTCTTCAGTTTCCTCCAGGCTACCCCCTTTGTACTGCAATATGATAACTAATCCTATATTTATTGCTTGTGAGCTCGCACGAGTTCAAAGCTAAGAGGCTGGGCAATTTCTCCTAAGTAAAAAATACAAAAAGAAGCCCAGGTGCCTACTAACAGCCACAGTCAGAGCTATGACTACCTGACTCCCCTCATCTTTATAACATTTGATGATAAACTCGTTCAATTTGGTTGGGTGTTTATATTTTTCTATCCATAGTAGACCAATTTTTGCCCTTAGCCTTCAAGATTCTTGTGCAAACCGTTAATATTTACAATTAAAACTTTAAAGTAATCCTTTCCAGAAATGACAGCTCACAGAGAAAATAAATTTATTTCGAAAGAGATGTCAAGAGTCTGTCTACTAAATTGCAAAGCACAGAAGATGCTGGTATAATACAGCTCAAACACCCACCTGCTGAGCAGGGCGAGCATTCCATTGTGCTCTTTGCTTATGGTTTTGTCTATAATCTGTCATCACTGATGTCTTGATGCAACTTACCAAAGAAAATGAGAGAAATCATTATGCTACTCATTATGAATAATGACCTGTTTGTAAGGAACTTTCATTTGTGACAGCCATAGATTTTTTTCTCCACATGCTCAAAATTCAATACAGTTCCGCTTCCCTTCATTGGTCATCTGCCTTGGTGTGGTGGTGATTAAATGTGATTATACACTTGATGTGTTTTTCCCCCTCAAGTGACTAAATTTCAAAATTCAGAGACTAAGTACTTCTACAACAGTTTTTTTGTCAATCTATAATACCAACTGTACAGTAAATTAGCTAGAGCTCCATGCTTCAGTATTGTCTCATGTCTGAGGCTCAGGTGGTATTGATGGGCTGGCTTTGTGCTCATTTGAAATAAGCAGGAACTGAAATGTTGAATATTGTACTGTATTATACACAGTAAAACCAATCCACACAAGTGGCTGAAAATGCAAAGGGGAGTTTTAAGGGAGAAGGTGAAGGTAGCAACATTTTGTCTTCTTGCGGGAAAAGATTTCTTCTGTGAGAGTCATTTAAAAAAAAATCCCTTTGATTTCCTGCTCCTCTCTCTCTCGCAGCACTATATTTCTAGACTAGCACTTTCCCAGGGATTATCCTACCAACTGCCAACCAAGACCACAAGTTGTGACAACCCCAGACTACTCCAGGCACACCCAACTCACCCTCTATGAATACCTTCAGGAACAACCACAATCCTACAAGCCCTAACACATTTCAGGACCTGCTTTACTTCCAGTTCCCCTCAGTAAGGCACATCCCGGTGATCCAGCCCATGTCCCTACCCTGCACCACCCACTGGGTTTCTGCAGACCAGCACCCACTGCAGCCTGTGGGTTGCCAAAGGACAGGGCATCCAGAAAATTCTTTCCAGAGTTGGGCAAACTCACTGGCCCAGTGCTACCACAGACCAGCTTTGCCTCCACATCTGTGTCTCCATGATCAAATGCATTTCAGATGCCCATGGGGGTGCTGGCGATTTGGCTGAACCACAGGAAGCTGTCAGTCCACAAAATATAGACTCTTGTCACTCTCCAGAGGGTCTACAGCATTTTCCAATAGTTGACTGCTTCTCAAACTGCCCAAAGTGTGTGACACATGGAAACAAAATGCCCTGGTCCTGCTGCTCCACCTGTGTGCTCCTGGCTGCCTGATGACTCTCTCCCAGCAAAGCTGAGAGCTGGCCCACATCCACTTTCTTCTTTACGGGAATCCTTCAGCGCTCTCTTGGATTAAATGTATCTATAGACCTCATTATGCCCTAGTCTGGGCGTACATTTTTATTCAAATGAACACAGGAAAAATAAATGCAGGTTAGAGTGGCTCTCATAGAGATTAATASGATGTCAGATGAAACCAGTACATTAAAAATGAGGGCAACAATACTTTACAGTAAGTATAGTCTCCCTAGTCCAGGCCACAGCTCACAGTCTGAAAGTCTGGAAGCCTCCATCATCACAGTCAAAAACTCAAATTCAAAAGCAGAATGTGAGAAAGAGAAAGAGCTCCTGGACCTTGAGAGAAGCTCTTGTAACCCCATAGCTGATATATTTCCACCTAGCTTCTTTGTCTCTGCTAAATTAACTACCTCAACAATGACTTTGCAGATGCCCCTGAGTCTATCCATTCCTGGTCAATGTTCCTCCTTCCAAAACTGCTGCATCCTACAGACCCTGGAGAGCCAGGAAAGCTGCTTTCTGGTGCTCACAGACACAAATTTTCTGGTTTGACTCTATTGCTGGAAATTCATGTTGTCCTTGTCTTCCTACTTTGTTGGAGATTCTTTAGTACAGAAAACTATTTCTCAAACTATTTCCTTTCCTAGCCATAGCACTTCATTCTTCCATCCTCCTTTCAGGACCTATCCTTCATTCCCAGGTGAAGTGGTCCTGGTCCATCTTGGTGTACAGAGTAGGCATGCTGTAACCCTGTGATGCATTTGGCAAATGCATAGCAGACCCTCCCCCTCCATCTCCACAGTTATCTCCTTGGATAAGCCGGGTGACCAGGCTCTCACTGCTCCCTGC
This sequence comes from Amblyornis subalaris, assembly GCA_018881555.1. Lineage (NCBI taxonomy): Eukaryota > Metazoa > Chordata > Aves > Passeriformes > Ptilonorhynchidae > Amblyornis > Amblyornis subalaris. The sequence goes on from JACAXG010000001.1 coordinate 3,576,847, forward strand.
GCTTGGATGGTGTGTTCTGTTTAGTGATTGCAAAAATGACTTTACTTCCACTATGGGCAACAATGTGGGGCCCTTCTCCCAGTTTCAGGCCGTCCCTCTAATAGGACAGTGTCATCTTTTTACAAATGAACAGTGACACCAAGTTAGTGCAGAGGCAGAAACACGGATGGGAGGAGAGTCCTTTCATGGAGTAAATGCAGCACTGCCTGTAGCACTGCAGCCCTTGAGGCAGAAGAGCTCTGGAAGACGGGCCCTCCAGAGCACAGGTACATTGTGGGCAGGACCAGTGCTGCCCTGGCTCCTCCAGGTTGCCCACAGGACCAGTGGGTGCAGGGGGCCCTGTAGTAGAACAGCATTGGCACAGCTGTGAAGGTACAGAAAGATTCATGGGTTTGTATGATTAAAACATGGAGGAAATGTTAAAAGCATCTATATTTATATATTCATACTTCACTTTCTGCCTTTATCTAGCCCAAAACCCATCTAAAACACACAAGATGACAAAAAAGCTGTTTTTACATACAATTAATGCCTTAATTACTCCACCAGACATGGTGGTAGCATGTAGCACTGAGGAGTAGGAAAGGAAACAGCTGGAAAATCTCGTGTCTACTGTCCTCCAGAACTCTGCCTCTCCACCCTGGAAAAAAGCCAAAGTGCTATAAGCATGAAGGTACTTCCACTTTTTTTTTCTGTGTCACTCCAAATTAATTACCTTTCACTCTGAAAAAGAAACATATAACAGACTGCAAAGAAAAATGCTGAAGTATTCCAGGCCTTTTTGGCACCACTAGGCTTACTAAAAAATGCAGGAGCCTAGGAGACCTGACTGGAAAGTGGCCAGCTGTTGAATTCATGTGCTTTTGATATCTGTCAGTGAGTTGGTCATTACAGTTCAAATACTCTGACTCCTTTGAGAAGGGTCCATTCATTCCAATCTCTGCTTTTCAGAGACTTGTCTTTGACATATTAAATACCTCAAAACCAAATGTCCRTACATAATGTTTTAATTATGGTTCAGATATGGGAAGTATAGATTCTTCAGCAATTTGTAGTTTTTTACTTACTATGGGATAGTACATGGCTCTTCATCTCCTTTAAATTGATGTAAAGCCATTTTAAAACCCACGCACATGACACCAGGCTTTAATATCACCTGATATCAGACATGTATCATAAGGCTGCCTYTAACTCAGAATTGCACATAAAATGAATAAAAAACCCTGTGCAAAAAGGGAAGAAGACTAAAGTCTCTTACTTACACTGATTTTATATCCCAGAGTAGAACAGATATTTGTCTGGGATTTTCAGATTCCTGGCAGCCTGGCCAAAGTGGTAGTTTTGTCTGTATATTCTGTATGTATCTTTGAGTCCTCAAATTCTGATAGCACCAAACTTCTAGGGGAGGAAACAGAGAACATCTGAAGACAATGTAACCTTAGACATAAAGCTCGATGTGCTGTGTTCTATTTATGTTATGCAGTACTTCTCTGCCACAATTTGACTTTTAGTTTTCATAAGTCTGGAAGAACTCAGTCCTATACGTGTCAATATACAATAAAAAAATAGCACATGGTGCTGCAGTAATTTTGAAAAGAATTTTTCAAATAATTTTTCATGTGACTTCTCTCAAACTTTGTGTTTGCTCTTTAAGAACAGAATGCATGATCCTCACTCAATATTAGTGCATTTTATGATCAAAATTCCCCTATTCTTTTGCAAATAAAGAGATATTAATGAGCTGAGAATATGGTGAGAGCAACAGCGACATTCTGAGAAGAAATAAATGGTTTGTGGGGGAAGGCATGGAAGGCTGCATATTTAAATTACAAAGTCYTTTCATTCTACTAGGACATCATGTTCTTCTTGGTCTGGTCTGGTCTGCTCTGGTGAAAGAGAAAGAAGCAAGAAAATTTCTTCTTATATTCAGTTAGATGCTAGTTTCTATGGAGACAAGTTTCTCCAGTCATTTTTATTTGCAGGCATTAATAGCATAAACAATACAGAGCAGCAAGGGTTTAACCCTGGATTGAACCCCATATTGAGCACATTCTGTAGGGAGAAAAATGAATGTCTAAATTAGATACAAGAGGCATTATACAATCTCGTTAACATTCAATCTCGTTTACTGGACTCTGGCAGTACAAAGTAAAGAAACCTGACGAGTCACGTATTTTCATACACTGTATCCTCTTTTTCAAATGTATCTTGTACAGAACCTGAGAGGGCAGCATCATCTGCCCTCTGGCTGCCCCTGTACAGCTGATCGCACACATTGCTGTGCATTAATTACCCACCTCTGCTTTCACTGGCACCCACAAGGAGGCCGGTGGTTCCCAAGCCTAAGGCAGTGACTGACTATGCCAGGAGAGGTGAAAGCAGTGGAATAAGCTATCTTTTTTAGTGCAATTGAAGTAATTTGGCATGAATGCAAAGATCCATACCATTTTGTGAATTTAAGTGATCAAAAAGGGAAAAAAAGAGCAGTTACTTTCAAGCATCAGGCAATCCAATTTCTCTGGGAGTTTTTTTCGGACTTTCCTTTCTCCCCTCGCTGCACATACATTGATTTCACTTACATTATTTTAAGCTGAACAAACCATTTACAGCCAACATTTAGCTATCCACATGTGTCTCATATAYGCAGAGCAGAGCATTAACTTTCTTGAGTTTTCAGGGATTGGTGGAGGTAAGAGCTGTTACTGTTCAAACACTGAACTGCTCAGTGGCATTCAATAACAATACTTAATACCTGAAACCTCAGCTTCATTATTTATCTGTTTAATTACATGGAGGAATCAACCTTAAAAAGAAATAGAATCTCCAAGGATGCTGGAAGAAGAGATTTAGGTAGAGAGATTTAGGAATTTTTAAAGTCATTCAGAACATATGAAGATTGCCCAAGGCCTGCTTCTCAGTATTACCTTTATATTCAAGAGATACGGGACTTTAAATTTAACTCCCTTACACCAATTCCAAGCTAAATAATCCTACATACTGCCCAATCCGAAGAGCAAAGCAACAGAAAATTTGGCTCACTTCAGCAGGATTTTTCAATTATAACACGAGATTCCATCTCTCTGTGACCCTTAAATGCACAGAATTGTTGTATTGCAGTAACCAGAATAATTGTCATAGACAATTAAAGGCCCAAATGTCCTGATTTTGAGCAGTATAGTAAGTCCTTTATCTGACTTCATTTTCTCTGTCAGATTGCTGGGAAAAAGGTTAGTGCTGCTAGTTTCTTCTTGTGCCTGAGAGTTTCTCTTTGCCTGTAAAATATGCCAATTTGGGCACAAATACCTGTTACTGCAAGTCGTTGTCTGTGAGTATTTTGGGGTTGATGTCTGGATTGACTGAAGCACTTAAGTGTAAGATCTTCTCTGAAGGATGTTCAGAAAGCAGGAAAAGTACACACAAAACATAAATTTGTTCTTTTATAGGGTTGTTGCATAGGAGAAAAGATATTAGACTACATTTGTCTCTTAGTTTTGAAAGATAATCCACTTATTAAATAAGCAGGAACGCCATTTTTTTTCATTTTTCCAAGAGTATGACACAAACATGGTGACCTTAATTTGAAACACAGAAGTAGCAAATAGAAATTTGATACTCAGAGCTAAAAGTACTTCCTAAATATCAGCAAAATACACCCAATAGCTCTGYCGTCTTTAAAATCTTTAAAATAGATGAGACAGGACACCGTTCATGCTTGCACAACTCTGTGCTTTGAGAAGTCCTATACTTAGTAAATGAATAAATCCATGGAAGGTAGGCAAGTGAAATCTATATTCTTTGTGTCCCCTGACTGTATTGTCAAATTCTTGTAGAGCATGAACCTGCATGGGTGCAGGTCAGACACCCCCTCATCCATTTGGGAGAGCATTACCACAAGCACTGTGTTTGCACAGCAGCCTTTCCCTCGGGAGAGGCATTAAAAGCACCTCTCTCTCTTGCTGTTGAGAGGATATCTATATCCTGGAGGAGCTTTATATCCCTGAGGTGGCAGCTGCCCTGCCACATTTGACTGAAGCTGAGCAGCAGGTCCAGCAGTGAGGCTGAACAGCAGACTAGCAGATGAAAAGACATCACATAAACCTTATGCCCTTAATAAAGTGACTACTAAGTAATAAGAATAGACCCTTTTCCCTCACAGTTTACCAGCCTGAAGCCCTCAGTTATGAAATGTGATGCAGAGATAACATATATTAGGGAATAAATTTGTTCTGACCACTGCCTGTATCATTTCTGTGCATGTATCTGTTAGCTATTCACTCTTGTCCCTTCACACAGAAGCTCTTCGATCATTGGCATACCCATTTGATCCAACAGCTCAACTCACTTCATAGCTGAATTCCATCAAATTGCTTAAAATTAGATCAAAAAAATTGCATTTCTGCATTTTTTGGGTAGATAACTAGATAGATATTAGGACTTAATCTGGAAGTTAAAGGAAGTAATATCAAAATTTTATAACAAGAATATCATAAATAAGAGGGAGGTAAGGAGGAAAATGTGCTGTCAGCTTGGAGGATGAGGATCAGTAAAACAGAGAAATACAGAACTCAGCGTGGAAAAGACTGCTGAAACTGCAGCAGGGCTGTGCAAAGGTGAAGGAAAGGAAAYTGCCAGATGACAGCCTGGTGAGGAGGAGGAGAAGGAAGAGGGAGCTGACCTGCATCAAGTGTGTGCAGAAGTTCAGGAAAAGGTGATACTGTCCAAAAATTAAGAAGCCAGGCAAGCTGTTTCCGGAGACAAGTGGGTCTTTGAGGCACCTGGTGCACAGAGGAAGGATACCCACGCTGGCCACATGCAACTTGCAGAGAAGCCTCGGTACCATGGTGGCTGACCTGTGTAGGACTGGACAGACACCATGAAGCAAAGGGGAAAAGCTGGAAAGAATCAGAAAAACAAAAAAAAGGACTTTGAAAAATAGCACAGCTGAGCTGATGGTGATGAGCAATATTACAGTGAGATGGTGGAGGCTGAAAAAAAAAGCTGAGAGATGAACGACCTTGAGAGCTGAAAATTCACTGAAAAAGGTGGAAGAGGGGGAGAGTGGAAAATTGGGTGTAAAATGCAATATGTTTGAGTTCTGTATGGCTCAAGGAATTTAGTTTATTTTAAAGATGTTCAAAGAGTGGAAAAATTTGGCACCTTCATTATGACATACCTCTTTTTATAGATTTATAGGCTCAATTTTTCCACTCAGAAAGACTATATCGTAATATAATTTGAAACCCTTTTAAAATCTACCTTTAAATAAAGCACAGCATCTATAGGTGATGAGGAGCAGTAAGCCTAGTGCACAGGAGAAGTCACAAAAGGAAGCAGTCATCTGTCCTTTCTGTTTGGTACAACTGTTCATCTCCATGTCCCAAGTTAACAAACTCTTGGTTCCTGATGTGCATGCAACTCCTCTTTGAAAATAACATATACCCAGGATATTTCTGCTTTCCAAACCTGTGGCAAAGCAATTAGAAAGAAAATTGGCACATTATTGATTGCAAATTTAGCATGGTCTTAACGCAGTTACTTACAATGACTATACTGCTCCCTTTCTCTCCACTAATTTTCTGCTTGAGTAATCAAGAAATAAGTTTGGATTAAAGACAGAGTGTGTTTGACAACTTTGTTACCCAGTTGTTGTGCTCAGGAATTCAAATGTACCTCATGAGTACTGGAAGACTTTTTCTTTGCTCTTTCTCTAGCAAACTTAGGTGTCTTCCTGTCTCAGTGGTGGTTCCACAGGATACACTCTGGTCAAGCCAATTTTCATGACAGTAAGCTGTCTTTTTTTCTTTACTTGGCAAAACTGTGTTTCTTCCCTCACTGTTAGAACAGAAACCATGAGTAAACAATTTCCAGGCTGATGGCAGCATTGACTGCTGTAAATGAGCATGCAATCTGAAAACAGTGGAGTAGTTACTACCTTCAATTGAGCTTTCCAGTTGCTGCTAACCTACTCTACATAAGATACAAATAACACATAAAATAGTATATAGAACATAAGTTGTTATTATCAAGCAAATGACAATATAAGTAGCCTTTCTTGATCTCAGTGAGTGGGAAAAAAATGCTAAAACTTTAGTGAACTTCTACACAGCTGGTCTAGCTAAAAATATACTTCTGGACATGATGAGTACTACCAGAGTTCCTCTCAACTGACAGTGCTTAAGACAGTGGAGATATTTAATTACGGCTACTTAGCACTGTGTTTCCAGAACTCTTGGTATAATGAGGAGACTCTTTACCCAGCAACCTGCAAACCACCATTCTCCAATGAATTGACCAGTTGAAATGAAAACCAGAACTGTGTTCATGCTGACAGACTCATTATGTTTCACCACGTCAGAGGGTATATCTGCTCACTGGCTATAACTCGAGGAAACAGACACATCAACTTTTACACAAACYGTAGAGCACATCACAAGACTTTGAGGTAGTCAATGCTTATATCCAAACTGCACAGGATTTTTCAACAATTGTTTATATTGCCTACCACCATCAGAAAAAAAAATCTGTCTAGATAATATGATTTTGATACTGAGAGAGAGAGGAAATATTCCTTGCAGTTGCTGAAGACCTATAATCAATTAGTCCATCCTCACCAGCAGGAAATTCTTCAGGAGAGAGTATTGAATAATATGTGTTTGCATATGAAAGTAATGCAACATAAAGGTTTGATAAGAATAATCTTTGGTCTGCAGACTTTAGTGACTTGTGGCAGACCCTAGACCTATCTCTACATTGCACCAACAGGGACTGGAAGGAGTGGGTCAACTGGACAGAAATGGGCAGTCTCCACTATCACCTCTTTTTTTCTGATGAGAAGTGAATCTCCTCAAGGAYGCCCCAAGGCTGACCCCCCATGGCTGAACCCCCAGAGTACTTCCGAGCACGTGGACCATTTTTCTCAGATGACTCTGGCCAGAGAGGCATCTCAGCAGCCCACCCAGCACCACAGCCGCTCATGGGCGTGGGGACRCAGGGGCTGCAGAGGAGCTGGCCTGCAGCAAACCTCCCTACTCTGCTTGGTTCAGGTCTCCACCAGCAACACCAGCTGCCTCTCTCTACTCCTGGTGTGYGCTACAAGATAAATGGAGCCTGTTAACCCTAGTCCCTCTAGATGGGATAGGTGTGCCAGGTCAGCGAGGAAGAGGATGGCCACCTAATCCATTGTTCTCTAGTGACTACAGCTCCCAGCCCATAAGTCTATAAGGCATTAAAAACTGACATATCAGGTGGAGAATGTAGTGAATTGGGATAGTGATGTGTGAGTTCACATGGCTGCTTTATCAGTGTTGTTATTTTCTACTTTTACCCTGGTTTATTTTAGTTTTCAGTCAACAGAAAATGCAGCATCTGCCACTCAAAGGAGAGCTCCTACCTGGAGAGTCACGGCCTCTCCCCATTGTGTTGACAGCACAATCAATTCTTGGGTCAGGCTATGGACGTGCTTTGAGAGGAGGCARGGGAAAGCCAATTCCTACAGATCTGCTTCATGTCTGTCCCACTGCAGAATCCCCCTCAAATTAAACCTTGTTTCTCTTTCAGTTCTGCAAACTGCTATGACAGCATAGGGAGGCTTGTAATACTGATAGTCATTCTCTCACAGCAATGTCCACACAGGGTTTGCCTACTCAAGCATTGTACAAGAAGGGTCTTGCTCTGCCTGTAACACTGGAGCTGTATCAAAAGAAAGGAGATGTGGCTTGCTCACCCTTTGTGTGGCACGGCACAGCAGTGTTTGAAGAGGCCTGTGTTCTCTCTCAAATAATAGCACTAACAGCTTATTCAGAGTACTTGATAGGGACAGCATCAACAGAGGATAATGCTAGTTCTGAACCCGATAGTTCTGTGCTGGAATACAGAATTTTTCTATGTTTCTTGGATTTTTTTCAATTTCCTTATGGATGTTGTTCCCTATAATGTCACCAGAGAAATTGTCTGAAGAAAAGAAGAATGGAACCTGCAAAACAATCGTGTGTACAACAGAAAAAAGGATAACAGCTTGCACGTGACAGTAAAAACAGCTCGCTAACATATTTGGTAAGGAGAACAGGACTGAAGCAAATAAAACCCATTTCCTTAGAGGTGATTAAACAGAACTGTGCTGCAGGTACAGTTAAGCACAGTTAAGGCTTCAAGCACAGCTGTCAAAGCTTGAACACTGACTGTTCCCCAGTGTCCATGTGCTTACATCTTCCTTCAGGATCTGGATATTGCAGGTACACTTCCAATTAAGCTGTTTCAAAGTAGYCATGATTGGTTACTTCCTGAAATGTGGAAAGTTTTCTTTAATGATTTTCGGTTCTTCTGAGATTGGTTAAATACTGGCATATAGCAAGGATTTTATTTTGATTAAAAAATACGTGGTTTTACTGGTGAGAACTCTAAAAGAGAAACACAGTAAAACAAGAAATCAACTCTGGTCCTAAAATGACCTAGGCATTGCTTAACTTTCTCATAGTTAATACTTCATAATCCCTTGACTGCTAGGTAATTCAATTTTTGTGCCAAAAAATAAAACCTGGATATGAATGATTGATTTTTGTGTTGAAGGGATTTTATTTTTTAATATGACTAGTGAAGACAATTACTTGCAGTCTTTTCATATGGAAGAACTATGTAATGGACCTGAAGTACTAATGCAAATTAACGCAGTCACCGTTGCTTGCACTTACTCCTTTTGTCAACAATATGAGTGARTGACTAAGCTGTTTCCTATGACATTTTCTTTTGAGCAGGAAAGCATCATTTTTGAGAATATTTTTCTTCAGCCTTCATCGACAAAAGAGATATATAATTTTTAGTATATCTACCATTGATCTTTCACCCAGGCTTGAAAGACAGAATTTACTGAAATATTTAAGTTACTTTRGATTGAAATAGCAACCCTTCTTAGAAGGACAATTTTAAAAGGTTTATCAGAAATCACAGATAATTTTGTTATTTATAGTCGTTATCCTCTTTATGTCATGAGTAACTTGATTGCTTGCAATTGGTTCTSAGTTATCAATGATTGTGAATGACTCAACAGACTTTCTAAYTGTTTTCAAAAAATGACAGGCAGATCAGAATAGTGTAATGAGAATAATTTTGAGATTGAGAGAGAAAAATTTATAAATTTCTGTGATGAAGTCACAAAAGCATCMCTTTCCTGGAATTTCTGAGAAAAAAATTTTATGAGAAAACTTTTCTTTGCATTGCAGAAAATTTTCTGCGATATTAAATTTGGCTTTTTTTCCCCTTCTAGAAAAATCCAGTCAGCAGGAAGGTTTCTTTTTCTCCCTTTAAGATCCAGTACTGTATTTTATAACTCCTCCATTATATCTCTTACTACTCATAAGCCAAAAGGGAAGAAACAATTTTTCATAGTTTTAAGTGAAATGATTGTTTCAGAAACATAAGAACTGCACTTAAGTTGAACTTAACCTTACGTTAGAAATATCACGCAAATTCTGTGAGTTGATATAAACATGTCTAAACACAGTTGAAGGGAAAAAAGGCTTCAGTACTGCTGTTGGAATCTCAATACGCACTATTAAAAGGGATCAGTTTTTAAAATTACCCATTTGGACTTGCAAGAATACTGTAGGAAGCTGCTATGCAGAACAGCAAAAACAGAGAAGTTAAATGGGCATTTTACTCTTGGRTAGTTTTTACATGACATTGTAATCTGTTCTGTTAAAAATCAGATCACTTCAGACAAATTTATGACAAGAACAGGAAAAGAGTATCTAATAAGGAGGGAAGATAGAAGAAAAAAGAAGACACAATACAAAGCTATTTATTTTTTCCAATAAAATTTTCATAGAAAATAGTTTGTTTGACATGATAAATGGAAGAAGCTGAAGTATAAAAAACAAATCACACAACTGCAAATATCTTAGAAAAATGAGTTTCACTGCCTTATTTATTATTATAGATTTTATGTGGGTTATACAAACTTCAGGAATCAAGTAACATTTTTTTTGGTCTCCTGTGATAACATGCTAAAGTAGGACTGTAGGATTAATTTTCTCTAAATAATTCAAGAATATGTTTTCTCATAGGRAGAACAGCATGCAAAGAACTGGTATCCATGTTGCAGACAGTTAAAAAAACCATGGAGTATTCAATTCAATGAGTTCTTCACTACTGCAATGTGTTGAGGGTGGTAGAGATGATGATTACACAAAGAACTGAGACTCAGAGTTATTTCAGACATTTAGGGTCAGGAACACACACAGTAAATTAATTTTTAAAGAACATTYGTAAAGATAGACTGACTAGGGCTGGTATTGGTACATCAGGGTTTCCAACTGTCCTGAGTAAACCATAAAAGGATGTCTTCTATCACCACCCACATATTTCCTCGATAAGCTGGATCGTTCACAGTTACACACCTGGTCCCTGAGGCCATGCTCATGTGAGGTAGGGTGGCACTCCTTATCTCAACTGAGATAACCATTTCGCCGATAGCAAGCACCACCCATCCTGAGTAGATCATCTTGGTTAATGGCCCTTTGCACCACCCATCCTGAGTGGATTAKCTSGKTTAATCGCCCATTACAGAACTGGATAAGCATGGACCAATAGAACTTCAGAACCACCCTGAGTGGATTATCTTGGTTAATGGCCCATTACCAAACCAGATAAACACCAACCAATAGAATGTCAGAAACTGTTTGCTCCCCAGAGAGGCCTCRTGCGAGCTCATTGCCAAACCAATAGAATGTTGGGAAAATCCTTTTCCATTGTGGAAGTCCCTGCCCCTGGGGGAGGTACCAGCCAAGAAACACGACATAARAGCAGGCGTTGAGATGGGAGAAATCACTCTACTCCATTCCACTGGACTCCACTCCACTGGACTGGTCTACTTGACCGGTCTACTGGATTGGACTACCAGGACAGGACTACCAGGACTGGACTACCACAGCACTGGAAAGCCAGAGGACTCTGGACCACCACCATCACTGGATACTCAACAGACCAGACCTTTCTACAGGAGCAGTGCCTAACTGCACTACACAGCTACCACCCTGGTCAACGGGGTATCAGGTTGTACCGTGACTCCTTTGGTTTGTTTAGGCTGGTGTTTCTGTATGCCTGCATTTATTTTAACCTTTCTATTAAAATTGTAATTGTGACCTAAAATTTCTCGAGGTATTTTGTGTGGGGTTAATTTCCCCTGCTGGTTACAGTCAAACCAGCACACCAGCTTTCCTTTTCTGGACTATCAGTTCAATGCAGGTAGATGACTCCCAAAAAATCTTCTCATATCTAAATGAACACGCATTGTAAGAGGTGTCTACTGGCAGACAAGAACTGTGTGTGTGGAAGAAAACAGAACAGCAGCTGTCAAGCAGCACACATATTATTGTGAGGTCTAATGTGAATGGGGCAGAGGACAAAGGCTACAATAGGAGGGCAAGGCTCTCATGTTCCTTGAAAATGCTTGCAGGAATCCACAGCAGATCTGATTGGTACTCTCCTGCTCTTTTTAATTTGCTTCATACCCAAAGGATTTTGCTTTAAGCTCACAAAAATAATTTGCTGCTTCTAAATAATTCCCTACTTTGACAAATGTATTCAAGTATCAACCAAGTTGTAATTATTGTTGTTTTGAGGGCTGCAGGTTAAAGCAAGGTAAGATTAATCCCCTTTGGTTGAAAAATAACCATAATTACTGCATACTGTAACTAGAAAATAATTTTTGCTGAATAAAAAATTAAATTAAATTGAAAAATTAAGCGCTAGAAATATTTTAATTCCTGGTTTTTGGGGACTGAATGCTGAGATCTTGATTCATAATAATCAAGGCATTTCAGCTGTTTGGATTCCTTCAGTTATCATGTAATGGGCCACAGCAACAAAAAGAGTCCTAATAGCCCCAAAGTTATCCAGAAAACAATTACATGGACAGTGTGAGAAGGTTGGTAAATCCAAGGAGAGCAAGAGGAAGGTGATGCATTGCAGGGCTGTAACATGGGTGTTTCCAGGCACCTCAGCCTAGAGAAGTTTAAGGATAGGACTGGCTAGGGAGTCCAAATTCTGAGGAGGATCAAAATAATTTGGAAGTACTCCTTCATCCTCCCATTTGTGTAAGCATAATTTAGGACCAATAGCCCCTCACATTTCAGTGGGAATTGTTCAATACAAATTTAGCTGAACCTTAAAATACATTTTGCCTGTGAGTACTTAAATGTAGCTGAGATAGGCTGGGATTTGGTTTGGAAAAGCTAAATCAGTGTTCTCATGCTATCAGGGCTTCAGATTTAGAGTGGGAGCAGAATGTATGAAATTAATATTCTCCAGTGTGGGTACAGGCTGCTTGCCAGCTAACGTCCATGGGTAGCAGAACAAATTCAGATTAAACTGCAATATATATTGACCAGGTGAAGCAGTAAACTTTGCAGACAACAGTATTTTTTCCCCTTGGAAAGAAGTTTAAGAGGGAATGGAGCCACACAGTTCAAGCCTGCAGACATCCTCACGAGGCAGTGTTAAAATAAGACAGCAACAAGCCAAGCAGAGGACAACTTGCAGTGAGACAGAGCAAGTTGCAAGTGCTGCAAACACAATATGAAGACCCATCTTTTGTTAAGAAGAAAAGATTAATGCTCTGGTTTGAATGCATATGAATGGATATGCCCCTAAATTCTGTTCTGAAGAAACAAACTCAGTGTAAAATGTGTAAAACCTGTGTTACATGTCTAGGTGGCACTGCTGAAGGAATCAGAGYTACTCAAAGGTTTAAGTCCCACCATTTGCATTTCAGACATGGGTTTCGGCATACTGTAGTGTCCCTAGGAGCCTGCAGGACTGTTCCAAAAATTATGCGAGTAGAAATCTCCTTTGGTTGAAGCCCCAGGTCTCATACACAATAGGTCATGTCCAGACTCCAGAACAACTGCAGGGTAATATGGCATGTGCATGTGAATGTGTGCAGTGGGAAAGCAGCACACACACAGACCCTGCTGTAAAATTGACGAGAGTCAGCTGGTGAGCCAACACACATAGCTTTGCTCTCTTCTTGGTAATTAATCTTGTATAAAATATGGAGCTACAAAGAAGGAAGAACTAATATCATAGTAGAGTCATAACTATCTGCCACTTGAACGTGATTTTTCTTTCAGGCATAGTAACACCACAGCAGTAATTCTGGGTTTAAATTATTAGCATATGCCAGCAGCGGGCACTGCTCCAGTGAACTGCAATGCAGAGGCAAGACAAATATGCTCCACCTGAACACAGACTTTAGACAAATAAAATGTTAGATAATATACAATAACATCCCTAAGCCATATTTGAAGTAAAAAACAAGAAGTAAATTCATCCCACACCAAATTTAAACACATAAACCTTATTTTCTATAATTTTTTCACCTTTTATTTCTGTATTGCCCTGGGGTTCAAGTTAATAATTTTGTTCTTGCCAATATTTTGTTAAAAAAAAATTAGATGGACCACAAAGAAGTACAAACCTTGTACTTGTTCATAAATTTGATGAAAGTAAGGCTTAATAGTCCTAGCCATATTCTGAAAACTTACTTATTGCCATAGTTTCCCTTGATTAGGGGCTATTGAAAAATYGCACTCCCAGGGAAGCTAAATAGGCCACCTCTCGCTATTATGTTTACTAACTTTAATTTGTTCATCTGAACTTTGGTAGAAAAACAGATGTGTCTCATTTAGAGAATGGAAAAGAAGACAGTTACTCTTAGAAGAGTATTTTTCTTCTCTTTGAAAGAATGAAAGACTAGCAATGTAATGTTAGCCAAGGAATACTGTTTCTCCTCACAGATAAACAACTTTGCTTTGTTCATCTTCTAACAACCACATTTTGGGTAACTTCCTAATCAAAGGCTCTCTCTTTTCCTCTTAAAATATGTTTTTGAAAATGTCACAGTTCTACAGGCTCTCCAAATTATGCATGAGAAAGCACCCAACAATGTTTTCTGTTGTTGAAAGCTCCTGTCTAATCTGAATTTAAATAAAAACAAACCCATGAACAGCTAAAATTCAAAAATAGAGTTATGATTGCAAAATCCCTTTTCCATGCCCAACACCACCACCCTTTCCTAACTCACCAAATCCCCACTGAGGAGACTGCTCTGTATGTTAGATAAGAGAGGGGATCCTGAAAACTATTGTTTGAAGCACATGATTATGCATCCCACATAAGAAAACATAAGCTGTGGGGTAAAGAGAGAGGGCAGGTTTCATAGAAAAAAAGAAAAGGTTTATATTGTGCCATGTTGACTGTATCTGATGATTGACAATAACACCAACATTTTAGCTGCATGTAATGTGAAAAAAAAATAATCTCCCTTTACATATGGTGCAATTTTGCCTCAGATCTTTGTTGAAATATGTGATTTTAAACTCCATAGGGTAAAAGTTAATTTCATGCCAGCATGTATTGAGGGAACTCAATGGATCAGGTGTCTCAGGAATGTTTCAGCTCCAGCTTACTTTTGCAAGCCGACACCAGGTTTCCTCATGATTTCTGGTTTCTTCTCAGTGGATTATGTAAAGCTGAACTATTGATCCCAGCTTCTATCCGGAAAGGATGAGAGTACACCACATCTTGCAGCTACTTATTGCTTCAGAAAGAACAAAGAAGGGGATTGGCAAACTTCCCAGCCCAAGAAAAAGCGTTTGTGAAGTCAGGATCAAATGCCATGGACACAGATGTGCAGATTCCCATTTTGTGCCACCTCTGTCATTAGAACTTTTGCATTTCCCATGCCTGTAATCTGACAATTTTAATGAACAAATGCATAATAAATAGTACAATGCTATTGCATTTTAGCATTTACCGAATGCATTTTCAGAAGGAGCTATGTTCAACAAGCCATAACAAGTTTAAATTTGTGTGATCTATTTGCTTCTTACTCTATTTAGTTTATTCTACTATCAGGAGATCAAATTAAATGTCAATTTCAAACACTATTTTGCAACTGTCTTTTTTATTAGCAACTACTTGCCAATGTGTTTGAATAGTGGCTGGGACTGTTTGTGTAAGTTTTGCTTCAAATATTCACTTTTCAAATATCTTCTAGGTCCCACACTGTTGTTTTTCCTCTCCAAATAGGATAGTTGCAATTTTAAACCAAGGACTAGAGAATAATGAATTTTCACTGAAAATCTTCCAATTACTGAATATGAGAAATGAAATGTGTGAAGTTTCAAAATTCCCAGAGTTTTCTGAATACAGTGGGCTTAATATCAATAGTTCAACTTCTACTTTTTTTGCTGCTTTTGTTCATGAAGATCTTCCTGAACCTGGAAGAATCGGGAAGAACCAGGAAGAATCAGAAAGAATGAAAGACAAACATTTGGTCAGGAAACATGTCTGTTAATAWGCCAAAGATGTGAAGTTGCACCACCACTTTGGCAGTCGACAGAGGTCATCTAAAGTAAAGTATATACAAGTTGTAATTGTTTTGGAAAATCATCCTAGCACAAATCACAAGATTATGCTATTTACCAAGAAACAAACTCCCAGATATAAGAGAATTAGTAGTCAGTTATCTAATAGCCTCAAAAAGGGTTATTGGATGCATACTCTGGGACTAATAGATAGTCTTCCTTGTCATTTAATAATCCGTCTGTGTACAGGTTGATGGACACTAGATTATACATTTTATAGCAGAACACATAATTTCATTTTTTATTGCCTTCCACCTTCCCAAATTCATACATTTTCAGATACATAAGCAAAAGTTATAATATAATTTCCAAAACCAGAGAGCAGACATCTTAGTTGGGAAATACTATATTATTCTCTCACTTGTTAAACACCTTTGCTTAGTTATCGATTACAGTATTCATCATCATAATAATTAGTGCTTGGTTCCACTATACAGAATCTTGAACACAGCTAACTTTTATGAGTAAGTCATTTAAGAGAATAAATATATGAAGAAAAGCCCATAATTTTTATTGTTTCAATGGTTCTACTGCTAGTCTAAATAAAGTGCTTGTTAACATGACTAACTAAAAAAGCTAAGCTAATTCTAGGCACAAAACTGATGCACAATCCGACATGTACATAAATTAGTAGCTGCCTTTGCAGACATTTGGATACTAAAATTAAAATATAAACTAGGTTTCTACATTAAATGGCTCAAGTACTAATAGTTGTGTTTGCACTTAATTTAGATGTTTGGAAAAAAAGAATAAACAAACCATGATATTTCTTTTCTTAACAAGGCATAACACTTTGTTCCTTGAATGCTGCTTACCTTGTCACAAGAAGCTGAAAATGTCTGTAATTCCCCATGGTTGTTGATAAAATCAAACAAGGAAGGAAGCTTGACCCTGACATTTTCTGTCTATGAGGAGGTGGGTGGTTTCCCAGCTGTGTCATATGTATACTTTAATATTAAATTTTATCAAATAGTCAAGAGCAATTTATCCCCTTCTCGAATCTGTTTGAAAGCAGAGAATTTACAGTGGTATTAATAACCAGTTTAGGAGATATAGAGATTGATCTACAAAGATTAATAGAAATTTTCGTAGACTTTTATACAGAAATAAGAAAACTCAACACATTCTTGTCAGCAGGTAAACCTGTCTCTTCACCGTGAGTGCAGGCTGAACAGTACCTGGGAGCTGCATGATGGCTAATGAGATGCACAAGAACTACTAGCAGAACTTCCAAAACCGGAAAGCAAGTYAGCTGAGATAGTTTTTCCCAAAATATGAGTAAAATACTGTGCTAATTTGGGCTGGCTAGAGTGAATTTTCCTCACAATGGTTGGTATGGGGCTCAATTTTGGATTTGTGCTGAACACAGGGTTGATAATGCAGAGATGTTTTTGTCGTTGCTGTGCAGGGCTTACACAGAGCCAAGGCCTTTTCTGCTTTTCGTGCTGCCACGCTGGTGAGGAGACTGGGGGTGCATGGGAGGGTGGGAGGAGACACAGCCAGGATAGGTGACCCCRACTGACCAAAGGGATATTCCAAGRCCGTGTGACATCATGCCCAGGATAAAAAGGGGGATGAAGAAGGAGGAAGGGGGCATGTTTGGAGTGATGGTGTTTGTCTTCCCGAGTAACTGCTATGTGTGATGGAGCCCTGCTCTCCTGGAAATGGCTGAACACCTGCCTGCTCATGGGAAGCAGTGAATTAATTCCTTGTTTTTCTTTGCTTGTGTGTGTGGCTTTTGCTTTCCCTATTAAACCATCTTTACCTCAACCCATAAGTTCTCTACCTTTTACCCTTCCAAGTCTCTCCTCAATCCCACTGGTGGGGGAGTGAGCCAGCAACTGCATAGGGCTTGCCTGCTGGCTGGGGCTACAAAGACACATTTCTATATTAGCTATCAGCAAGTGAGAAATTGTTGACACGAATAGGCATAATAATAAAAAAACCCACCTTATGATTATAGGAGAAATAACAGGCACTAGTGCTCTGCAGGTGACAGGTAATGTCTACAAGAATAAAAGAGAAACTCTAGCAAGGAAAGGAGCTGGTGTTGACCTCCCTTTTCCAGTAGCTGCCCAGTAAAAGCCCATTTGTGGATAGGAAAACCAAAGTAAAGGAGTGAGACAGACTTCAGCGGAATTTCATACCCTTCCCATAAAATGCTTTTTGCCTTCCTGACTCCRTGGAAACATAACAATCAGTAATACCAAAGGGAAAAAGCATAGTAGCCAAAAGGAACAGAACTGTGGAGGAATCAGGCCTGTGTTATCAGACAGAGAGGTAATCAAGTGGGGGTCGATGAGGTGAAAAAGTAAATGTCACCTCGGCAACCTGAGATAAACTCATGAAAAATGTAATGTGTTCCCTATGAGGGAGAAAATGACAATCAGATTAATATTGAATCAAGATGATTTTATTCAATGTAGGTAAACAATTCTTCAAGTGATGTGAATACATAAAATATTTCTTTATTCTCTTTCTAGAGTGGCCTACACATTCTAGTTATCACTGACATATCAATGTGTTAAACAGGTCAGAGAAATAGGCATGGAAACTGATGCTGATTAAATTTTCATTCTGATTTCTGGAAAACAGCACTGCAGTGGGGTTATTGCATATTTCATTACTTTTTAATAATCTGATTTTTCACCTGATAGAAGAGGGATGAAAACAAAAGGTTTACGAATAATATTTGATGGAAAAGTTAGGAGGTGTTTTTCTAACTCAAGATTTGCATTTTCTCTTATTCTTCTAAGTTCTGACTGTAGATTCTTTCCTGACTTTTAATTTGCCTCACAGAGATTTGGAAGTTTGATGAGAAATTCACTTTTCCGTTTTGTGCACTCAATGTGAGACTCATGCACTAGGTTTTGTTTCAGTCTGAAAAACAGTCCAGAATAAAATACAATTTTAGTGCCTGAATAGTTGAGACTAAGGCAAAATTTCTTACCCTGTTGAGATGTGTAACACCAGCTTCCTGACCAACCCTGGTTCCGCTCAACGTCCTGGCAATAACCAGGAGAGGAACTCAGCTGTGCAAAAGCCCACGCACAAGTTGTCATATATAAATGCAGCTTTGTCATCAGCATGAGAGACATTGAAATTTAAATTACATAAATTTCCTAAACTTTAGGCATTGGTTTTCCTTTTTTTATATTTTTTCTGACCTTTGCCTGTATTTTAGCATCACCCTCTAGCACTCATTATGCATTCATACCTGGACATGTTGTTTGTGCACTGCTTTTGTAAAGTTTTTATGCATATGTGTTAATATTTCATTCTTTGAAATTCTTAGCAATTTTAAATCCTATTGTTCCACTATAAGTATTCCTCTGCTACTTTTATAGTTAGTTTCTTAGTTTCTTCCTTAGCTTAGCTGCAGTAGGTTTCCATTTAAGTTGAACAAGAAAAAATACTGATGGAATAAAAATAACTGGCTAAAGAAGGTGCTGCCCTGCAGCAAAGAAAACATTAATAATTAATATGTATTAAGGTGTACTTCAAGTATTTACATAGTCAGCTCTTAGACCCACCAAAGGATCAATTTTGATTGTTTATTCTCATTCCCCAAGACAGGTCAGGAATTTTGTCCATCAGTTTCCAAAGCTATCACAAGAACTGCAAAATCATATTCAAACTAGGCTGTTAGTGAGAAGTCTCCCACTGATATTCAGCTAAAGCTGGAAAACTATGAAAAGTGAAGCACAAGGCCTTAGGTTAAAAAAAACCCCCTCACACCCACTATTTTTCACTTAAATATGTATTTGAAGTTAAAACATGTTGTAGACTCCAGTCCAGCAAAATATCTCTGTTCAGAACGGCATTTGAGCCTCTGGAAAGACTCATACAGTGATGATTTAAAACTTAACCCTTGTATTAAAAGTACCCGTTTCATCTGGTTTATCAGACTTGACAAACCATAAATTTTCAATCCATTGATAGCACTCTACACCTAAAGCAAAGCATCTACCTATATCTTTCCTTGGGAATAATATTTGAAGCTGGAATATAGCATTTAGTCTAGGCAATAGCTTTCTCTTAGACACAAATTGATCACCACTGGCAGGGAAAAGCCACACTTCAAATGGGTAAATATAGATTAACAACAATTGATTGAAATGTTGGTGAATTTGCTGTAACAACTGTTTTGCAGTCTTTTAAAAAGACCACATAACTTTGGGTTTTTCTCTTTAACCAAGAGACAGCCCTGGGACTGAAGCCTGCAGTTCTGCACATCAGTTCCTGCACCAACCCTCCAGGTCCCTAGCAGTGCATTTATAACCAAACTCACTGTTGGGGTTGCTTCCAGGCACGAAAGCACACTCCCTCTCTCCACATTTGTTTTCTGTCAAACTCTCTTAGCACACAATCACATGGTTTGAAGCCAGTAACTACAGTTGTATCAGGAACAGTGGGGCAAACTTACCTGCTTCGTACTCCATAAACCTGACCAGTGACTTCTTTATTTATTTAAAAGCAAATACAGAAACTCAGACCTAGTAAGAGTATACACTAATGCAAATTTTTCATTATCCTATATACTAATGGCAAGAATCTCAGCCAGACAATAAATTAATGAAATATTTAACCTGGAGAAGCCAGGAAAAAAGTACACCATGTATACTTAGCATTTTATCTAACTTTCCATCTCTTCATGTCACCAGAACAAGTCAGTTGGTAAAATATTTTGGGGGGGGTTGATATGTCTAGCAAGCATTATAAAGAAATACGTGCCTGCCAGTATCTTAAAAGCCGCTATGTTGACATGCATTCCTGGAGTAACTTGTTTTTTTCTGCTATGTAATATTAGTTCTTACAAATGTTGATTTCAAATGTCTACAAGCCTAACCTTAATAATACGAGACATTCAACTGTTCTTATAGGGAATTTCAAATAATATTAATGCCAGAAGTTGTATACAAAAAAAAAGAAAAAAAAAGGGAAAACAAGAGCAGTATTTTCAGTCTCTTCTTACTGTTTGCAGAAACATTTTTGGTACATTGGAGGTTAATAATCTGAACTTGCTTTCATAAGGCATTACAAATGATGTATAGAGGCTTCAAACAGAATTTTCCATTGATGCAGGCAGGTCAGGATGGCCGAGCGGTCTAAGGCGCTGCGTTCAGGTCGCAGTCTCCCCTGGAGGCGTGGGTTCAAATCCCACTTCTGACAATTTCTTTATAACACCGAGATGAGTGGTGCAGTTGCTACACCTGAGGGACAGGCTATGCCATCCAGAGGGACCTGGACAACCTTGAGAAGTGGGTCCGTGGGAAACTCATGAAGTTTAACAAGATAGATCAGGGCAACTCCTGATATCAACACAGGCTGGGGGATGAACAGATCGAGAGCAGCCCTGCAGAGAAGGAGGGGGCCCTGGTGGGTGAGAGGCTGGACATGACCCAGCAATGTGCACTTGCAGCCCAGAAAGCCAAACATACTCTGGGATGGATCAAAAGCAGTGTGGCCAGCAGGGCGAGGGAGGGGATTCTGCCTCTCTACTCCGCTCTGGTGAGACCCCACCTGCAGTGCTGCATCCGGCTCTGGCATCCCCCCAAAGGAAGGACACTGATCTGTTGGAGTGAGTCCAGAGGAGGCTGCCAAGTTGATGGAACAACTGTCCTATAAGGAAAGCCTGAGACAACTGGGATTATTCATCCTGGAAAAGAGAAGACTTTGGAGTGACCTAATTGTGTCCTTCCAGTACCTGAAGGGATCTTACCGGAAAGACGGGATTTACAAGGACATGTAGTGACAGGACAAGGGGGAATGGGTTCAAATTGAAAGCAAGTAGGTTTAGGTTAGATATTAGGAAAAGAATTCTTTTCTGTGAGTGTGGTGAGGCACTGGAACAGGCCAAACAGGGAAGTTGTTCAAGAAGGTGTTCAAGATCGGGTTGGGTGGGGTTCTGAGCAACCTGGTCTAGTTGAAAATGTCCCTGCCTATGGCACGGGACAAGGAACTAAATGATCTCTAAGGTTCCTKTCCAACCCAAATGATTCTGATTCTATGATCTTTTGTCTCTGAGAATGAGGAAATATAAGTAGAGAAATATAACAATAGAGGAAATCTAGGTGTTTTTCTGCATCATTATAACAAGATATTTTAAGTGCCATAAGACTGTGCACAGAGGTAGTAGAAGCTCTGTCAATTTCTATTACAATTGCATAGAGATGAGGAAACCTTCTGTAGTCATGATTATGCTATACAGAATAAATGATGAACATTTAATTTCTTCCTCAGCCTGACAGAAGACTGAAAAGGAAAAATTTGTATATTTTTCATGCAATCACGACTTTCTGATAAAGCTGCAGCAATACAGAAAGGTTGAGTATCACTCAGRTGCTGCAGACAAAGAGGAATGTGACTTGGGCAGACTTTTGCAGGTGAAATTGCCATGCACTCTGGTTGTGACAACACTGGAAGGTGTTTCTCTTCAGTCTGGCACAGTCACTCCCTCTCAATAGGCTCCTGAATGCCATTCCTGGAATAGCACCCAAGCTGAAAGAGTCCATCTTCCCCTGCCTTTTAGGTCCATCTCATGTCCCCGGAGTTTCCAATCACAACCCATACTGGGACACCACTCTTCATGGCATCTAACCCACAACTCCTCACATGTAGCACACGGTCCACCATCCTTTGGCTGCTCTATCTATGCTGTGGAATCTCAACACCAAAATAAGAGGCACCACCTGATTTAGATACAATGCTGTCAATTAGCATCTCTTAACACATTATAAAGGGGAAGATAAAAATCTGGTCCAGACAGCAGTCTTGCTCACTATTCTTCCCTTGCATCTCCACCTCACCCCACACAGGGATAATTTTTGGAGCTGAGGCTCAAACGTAAATCAAGCTACATCAGAACAAGACCTTTGCAATATTGCTAACTCCATCATAGATGTTTTTTTCCAGTTTGATTTCTATGGCATAGRAATGCATGGAAATGGAAAGACCTGGTCGTCTCACTTGTGCAGAGCTTGGGAGGGCAGGAGGAAGCAAACAGGAATTTCAGTGTGATGAGAGAGCCAGGGCACACAGGCTGGACTATACGGTATCGTCAGACATAAGATTTCCATCTTGGGTAATCTCAATATTTCCATTCAGAGAATTAACCTGATGTCCACCCCCTGAGGTGACATGATGTCACCTAACCTCACAAGCCAGCTAACAGGTYTGCAGCACATTCCTTCCATTGATGCAGGCATCTTGCATGAAGCCTAACTGATTTAGAAGCACCTAAAGAAGTTTTAAACAAACCTGTTTAAATGGCATCAATAAAAAATCCAGGGCTACTTTTCTCCTTTGTATTTTCATGCATTCCCTTTGTGGAATGAAGGTGTTCAAGAAAGATGATTCCTGCACRTCTAATTTGACAATTTTCATGAGTCAAAGTGAGCTTACCACAAGAAGTTTAGCTGTAGCTGACTGACGCTCACTTATTGCCTCTGCTGGTCCCAGTGATGTGCAGACGTATTCTGTCAAACTCTGGAGAAAAGTTTTTTCTAAAGTTTGAGATTTTGTCTTGTTTCTTTCTTTCCTTTTTTTTTTTTTTTCCTTGCTTTTCCTTTTTTTTTTTTTAGGTAAAATTTCTATTGAGCAAAAATTCAAGATGCCTCACATCTTCTGTAATTCAGACTTCAAAGTTTCACTGCTTTAGGGAGATTTGAAGCCAGGAAGTAGAAAGCCACGTTTAATCATATGTTCTTTGGTACTTTCAATTGATCTGTGCTGTCACTTAGGATGTATACATTGATTACCCTGAAAGTCCTGTTTTCTTGAGCAGCCCTACATGAAATTCAAAATAATCAATGTTCATATTAAATTATTTCAGCAGAACTTGAGAGGCTGGAAGTTGTTTTATGAAGTACCAGGTGTTCTTCTTCTCGTCACTTTTTATTTCTTTTAGCATTATTTTCCTGCATTATTATTTCTCTTACTGCAGGGAAATATGCTGTCCTGTCATTTTTCTTTCAGCCTCCTTCTCAAAGAGGAGTCATGCAATTTGCCTGGCTCTTCCCACCAGCTACTCCCTGAAGTATTCATATTTTTCCTTGTGTACACATCATTCCTCTATTTTGCCACATGCTTTCCTGTAGTTGTATTACCTTCAACCCAGGCTTTCAACAGGGCTGTCTTTCTCCGGATGAAATATCTGTCAAGGATTAATGTAGAGGAAGAGACCTAAATGACATTGAGGTGGTTCAAAAACAGTTGCTGCAGCTCAGATCAGCGACAGTAACTAATTCCRCCTAGGGAAGAAGGCGAACAAAGAAGGATTAGGCTGAACCATACCTCAGTGTTTTTCTGAGTGTGAGAAGCATAGGCAGGCATGGCTCCTGCAGCCTGATTACAGAAGAAAAGCATTATGGGCTGCTATACTGGGATCGTGTGCTCAAACTTTCAAAGATCTCCCTTGTTTACCTTGAAACTCTTGAGTAATGGCTTAATTACAGGAAAACCTTCTAAAGAGAAAGCTGATAATACAGACTTGTATTATCTAGTAGAACAAGAACTGACGGTGGGAAGGTTTCTTACTATGCTTTTATCCTGTTATTAGAAATATGGCAGAATTGTCAATTGTGATCCAGATTAAGCAAAAGTATTTGCAGAATGCTTTTAGTTGTTATTTGATGCAATATGGACCATTAATTCTTCACCTCTGATGATAATAATACTAATCAACATTATACTAAGCTGAAACAATAAATGCTAGACAATTTTAAATAGTAGTACAAACAATTTGCATTTAGGAGTTTTAAAAATGCTTAAGAACTGTCTAAGCAATTTATGTTGACTTAAAATGTGCTTTAGGAATTTGGAAAATTACCTTGTTTTGAAATTTAAAACAAGTAAACTGAACTACAGTCTGTTCCAGGCTTGTCAATCTGACACTGATCTGAATCACATAAAGAGCATGTTAGTTTGATAATAAAAAACTGAAACAGTAGAACAAATAACACAAACATCCAGAAAATAGGTATTTTATAAGTTCAGTACAGACAAATAAAACTGATAGAATATGCCTACAACTTTGCATGGCATTTTAATAGCTASAAAATTATGTCTTGATCAGCAGAACAAGATTGGACATATAAAGTCAGAAGGAAATAACATAATCACACTTGCACAATAGAGAACGTGAGCTGCAGATGCATCCTGAAATGAACCTACAGGTGATGACTGATACTCAGTAGGAGAAAAGGATTAATGCAGACTTCCAGGGTTTAAACAATGAAGTACATGGTTGGAAGTTCTGTATTTATTACTGTGGTAACTTACTACTGAAACACCACCAGTTCAAGAAAGACGTTGATAATATAGGAAAGCACTGGAGAAGAATACAGGAATAAATAAGGATAGAGAGAGCATGTTTTAGGGAAATGTGTAAGTCTTTGATTCTGTTGACAAGTATGTCTTCAATTTAGTTTTCGTATCAAACCCTGATGGCTCATACACTTCACCTTAAGAGAAAAGACAATAATGATCAATAGGGGTGAACTCTCTGGAAGTTTTGGTGAATTTTCTATCACCAGAGAATTTGCTTTTCGAGGCTGGAAGTTCTCAGCAATATTGTACAATTTGATAACTGACTGCCTATAAAAGCTGTGCTCCCCAGCCATATTAAGCTAAGAAGAAAAAATACATTGAGTGGCTTCTGAGAGGCAGGAATATTCCTTTTCTTACATCAAATACAACTCGGTTCAGCTCATGGTAACAGAGGTCACTGGTTTTCTGCAAAGGCTCTGTCTCCACCACAACTCCTATGTCTCCATTTCTTTTACATAGACTCTGTTAAAAAAGAATAAGGCCTTGTGGAGCCATGCTGGCAGAGGTGCCTCCTAGTACTCCTCTACATATCCGTGGATTTTCCTACATAGCCATTACTGCAAATCTGCGTAGAATTGCTTAGTCCAAAACATACTGAAGGCAATGAATGGGTCTTCATTTCAGACCTCTGCGAAATAATGGCCATAAGCACTACAAGAACACATAAAACTCTATTAACGGAATAAATTCCAAGCTCTTTTACACTTTGAGCATATTTCAACTTATACTTTCCAAAGGTACTGAAGGTGTGGGGTTTTTTAGTAAAATCAGATCAACATACTTCAGCATTTTCAGTTTTCTTTGTGAGTCTTAAATTGTATTGTTCTTGATACAGATGAGTGAAACAAGTGAATGCAAATTTCTACCTGCATGCTACCAAACCACATTTAAAAGCATGACCTCAAAGCTCTTGGTGAGATAAAAYAGCACCACAATTTGTTAACAGGAATATGTGTACCATGTTATGGAAGAAAGTTAAGGAAAAAGAGGAGGGGAGAATAAAAGCTATTTTTTTTCAAACTTACACTCTTACTCTGTTGTGAAGAGACAGCTGGGGAAACTTCACTTTGGTAAAGGATAAGCAGTGATATTATTTTGAGTGGTCTATTTAGTCATGTATACAACCTAACCACACCTTTGAATTTGTGCAGCACTTTCTTATCAGACCTAGCTCCTTTCAAAGGCTTAATGGTCATACCAGCTTTTAGATTCAAAGTGACAATATGCCAAAGAGTTACAGACACCTCTTAATTGACAGTACTAAGAGGGATATATGTGAGTATCTTAAACATGGCACATGCTTGGACTAATCATGTGAATATTGCAGGCACACATTATTCTGCTCAGGTAAACAGAAAATGTAATTGCTAATTGTTCATAAAAGGTTTATTTAACTGGAATTTACATTTCTTTAAGTGACACTCCTAGACAGAGAATGTCTAAGCTCTCATTAAAGTACATTTTATTAATAATTAGTTAGTACATATTAATTAATTTGTCAAAGACAATTTCTTTCCCTTCACTCTATCCTTTTTGTATAATGGCTTGTCTACATAAACTTGTTTTTTGTCTTCTGTTCTGAAAAGTGGCTCTTAGGAGATAGGTAAAGAATAAGTTACAAAAAAAATCCAGCGTATATTCACTAATGCCAAGCCAGCCTTGTTAATGCCAGGCTGAATCGAGAAAATCTAGGATAAAGAAATCGATTACCCTGATTTTAGACTCTGTGTGGCCTCAAACTAAAATGTCTGAAACAAGGCCATACTTCTCACTATGCATACATTCCTGCTGCAATAAGCACTTTTGCAGCAAACATAAATCAGGGAAAATGAGATCCCATACTGAACCATTTTACACCACAACATAACATGTAAAGCCAAGGAGAGGTAAGGAGAATTATTCCATTAAAAACTACTGCAAATCAGTTTCACAGCAAAGTCCAATCTTCCCTGACCACACAAGATCTGCATGTTCTCATTAACATCTCTACTTTTAGAGTGCAAAGAGCAATCCCGGATTCCTAACATCCATTTTGAATAACCTGCTTTTCAACGAGAGACAGATGGATTATTAACCCAGGTATTATTTTTATAACTAAGAAGAAATCAAGTAGAATAGACAAACTGGAAACACTGAACACCAAAGGTCTGAGGCTTGAACTAGCTCTGTCAGAAACTCAGGGAGACATCTTTGTTATTGAAAAGGATTACAAGCAAACTCCCTTTTCACCTGTACTTAGCAGGCAAAACTTCACAGAGTGGTAACAGGTGAGAATTGAAGCGGGAATTTGACATGCGGGAACAAAACCACTGCTGGCCCCGCCCCGGCTGCCTGTCCCATATCGTGTGCCATATTAGGACGAGTATGACATGCACCGGAAGCATCTGGGTAATCTCCTACTCCTTCCTCCTCCATCTCTTCATCTGCACAGGCAGCAAGCTCTTCTGGAAGGCTGGAGAAGTTGGCTGGCATGGCAGTGACCTAACTGCTCCTTAGTTCTGAATGACATCATCTATAGGGGAACACAGTATAACACAGTATTCTTTAGTTCTCATGACTAACATTTTATTCCCCATATCTTTCCAGGGGATTTCTGAGAAGAAAAATTCCTAGTTTTTTAATGGACAAAGTTGGGCTGAGAACTGCAGGATTTGGTTAGGACAACTGAGAATGAGATAAGCTCTGTGGAAATTGCTTTTAAATTACCATTTAGTGTGATGCAATATAGGCTTTGTCTCCCCTTTTCTCCTTTCCCATTTATTTTTTGGACACTTGATAATTACTTAAGTGAGGGAATACAAAATACCAATTTGTGGGCTTGAGTCTGCCAACATAATAAATGTTCAGAGTTTTATTTTTAATCTTTAACAATAGAAAAACAGATGGCATCAGTAATTCTGTAGTGTCCTTGCACTATCAGTATTCCCAAAATGCTATGGACACTCATGGTATTAACACAATCTCACAGGGAGGGGAAGGGGAATATCGTGGCAGCTGGGCTGGTATTTTTATTACAGTGTAATGGCCATTTGTGCATGCACAGAAACAGATAGGGTAAGACTCATCCAATAGTGTAGGTTGGAAGAGACCCCTGAGGGCACCTTCTCTATCCTCCTGCTCAAAGCAGGACCTGTTAAAGCTGGTTGGTCAGGCCACATACAATAAAGTCTAGAAAATCTCCAAGGATGGAGATCTCACAGACTCTCTGCGTCACCCTGTCTAGTGCTTGGCCACCTTCATAGTGAAAATATTCCCTAGTGACTAATTGGAATTTCCATCAATAGAGGACCCACATCTCTTTCTCAGTATTGACTCTCACAGATATTTTGGGTCACCTTTGGGGAGCCTGTGACACGCCTGATACTTCATCTAGTCCAGAGGGAAAATGTGAGAGACATAGCACAGCTAGGTAAAAATCTGCTTGATTCAAATCTATCCTCCTTCCTGGGAACTATTTAGACAGTCTTCTGTAAGTCACCTCTCTTGGTTTTTGGTGTTTTGTTGTGGGTTTTTTTTGTTTGGTTTTTTTTCTGGTTTCCAGTTCCTTGTACTCTCTAGACCTAATTATTCCCATTATTTTTCAATGGTTTGGTTTTGTTTAAAGTTGAATAAGACTCAAAAGCCTAAAGTTAGTAGTTTGCTCCTTTCAGACATGAGCAAAACAGTGACAATTTTTGACACGTGACTCCATCTGCATGGCAGTTCAGCCACCGTGTTTAGATATAGCTCCTTATTGCATGGAACTGAGCTTTGTGCTTTGTGCGGAAGACATTAGTTCAATCAAATGGAAGTTCACCTAACAAGTTTAAAGGTGTTTGCTGTCTTCTTTAGCGTACCTTGAACGCAAGGCTCTGTGGGCTTACAAATACTGAGTAATTATGATAATAGCCAACATGAACTGGAATTACACCCTGAACAAGGCATTTATTTCTTTCAATGCACAATTCATTTCATAATTGTTTTCCAAACAAATGTGATGGAACTTGGCCTTAATCAACCGCAGGCTGCATTTCTTGCTCCTTCTCTTGGAAAGTGCAAAACATGTTGTTCCAAGTTTACAAATTTAAGTATAAATTTATTTCAGTTCAAGAATAAAATTATTAACTTCAGAGGAAACAGGGCTTTTACTTTGGGTCTTGATTTTATTTTCTTGCCTGTCATTGAACAACTATCTTTTCCTTTTGATAGAAGTTCTGTCTTATGTATCAGCAATCTTAAACGATCAGGCTTGCTGGCATTTTGTTCAAAACACTTAAGGATAGACATGGATATGCAGCATATTTCCTACTCTAGTGATTTCCATTTAAAAAGACACATTGCCTGTAGAGCCACATCAATTCTCATTCAAAATCCATTTTAGTAAAGGTATACAGTTTGAATTCTTTTAACTCATGAGTACAAACAATTCATCCTTTTACTCTTATATGGCATTTCGGCCACTCGCTTCCTGTGTTTTTATTCCATAATAGCTTTTGTTTTCCCTGTTGCTTCCCCCTAGCAATTTATTTCGTTTATCCTTAAGTGCATCCAAATATCTGATCATGAAACTCAAATAGCAGCTCTGCCAATTAGAGGGAAACAACTTTGATGTGCCTGATTACAGATGAAACAAAAACAAATGTGGGTACTTACAAGAAAGGATATCAAGCAGAAAGTCAAACAGCCAAGAAAACAATCTTTTGGTCGTGAAATGACAAATTCAGAGGCATGAAAAAAATCACATCCTACGAAGGCAACACGAAATAAAATAAACAAATATAATGAAATGGAGCAAGATTTATAGGCAAAAGAAAATACTGAACATAAACGGTTTTTAATTCAGGAAAGTTCTTCCTAAAGGATGTTTACATAGGGGGCTGATGTATAATACTAAATAGTAAAATTGTTGGTGGCAATGAACATCTGGCAATCTATGCTCAGAACATGTCAAAATAAATTAGTTGAAAAGAAGGACTTGGAAAGAAAAAATTAGATTGTTAGCAAAATTAAGCAACAAATCAATGAGTAATGACGAGTATACATAATTTAATTCTTTTCCTTTTCTACATAATCCTTTGATAATGTTTCAAAATAAGTAAATTTAAAAATATATTTATTGAAGATTTTATAAAAATAAAGTCTCACAATAATTCCTTATCATCAGTGTGATATATGCAGCTCCTATATCACATTTTAGACTATGTCTCTATGGATTTTAATGGTGATGGAAGTCCTAAGTTCCCTTGAACAGCTATTGCCAGTTCAAGACATACGTTACCAGTAGAGTAGGAAGTATGTTCTGTTTCCTAATCCTTCTAACAGAGGTAATATCACAGTAACAAAACGCAAGAATTGCTCTCCAAGTGCCCTTCTTGAGTCTTTGTCCCATTTTCATCAGAATTGATTTAAGGTAAATTCCAGGAATGAAACCAAGGTTAAAAGTTAAGATGTGAAATAATTTGTAAATGGATAGTAAAACTGAGGACTATTTAATTCAGAGAAGGAAGGGCAACAGTACAAAAAAGGTCATGTTAAGGAAAGAAGGATCCTTCATGATGACAGATTTTTGACATATTCCTAGCACAACACATCGAAACTCACTGGAAAAGCACATTCTATTTAGTGCACTGACACATCTTGACAGGAGGCAAAAATATTAATCCTTCTTCATTTGTAACAGTAAATAAATTGTTCACATGTTCATTTAATTCCACTCAAAATTCATCTGATCTTGAAAACTAAACAGGCCTGGATGCAGTTTTTGGCCAAGAGATTTCCCAGATGCCATAAGCACAGGCCATGAATTGTGTCTGAATGCTTGGCAAATGCCGGGCCACGGAAATCAAACGGGTGGAAAGGCTTCTTTTGGCCTAGTCACAGCTGCTGATTTGACAGATGGAAATACTTTGGTTTTAGAGGGGCCTTGTGACATATTCAGTTTTGACAACTGCCAGAGGCAGAACTGAGTGATCTGACCCAGGCTGTCAACCTCCAGTCTTTTATTGACACCACTGGGTGAAAAATGGGACATGTAAGCAAAGTACAGACATGCTGGAAGGGGAGATTCAAGGCAGATCAATTAGTGAWATTAACTGAATTTCTGACTTTTCATACGATAGTAGGTATTTCAAAATCATAATTTTTATGGAATGCTTAAAWAATATTTTTCTCATTGGACACCTCAAATCTTACTTCCCAAGCTGTCAATTTGTCATGTGCTTTTTTATCACAGTGAGGACTCACAGCTTTTGGGCAGAAACTACTTTGTTTTACATTAATATAAACTGAGAATCATTTGTTTGATGTCAACAGAATGACAGCAAGGCAACACAAGTGACTGGAACCAGGTGCTCTGTCCRCAATGACTCTGTGACTTGATGATGGCAATCAAGTAAGACATACCCAATGTGCTGGTTTGACTATAAATCAGCAGGGGAAATTAACCTCACACAAAATACCTCAAGAGATTTTAGGTCACAATTACAATTTTAATAGAAAGGTTAAAATAAATGCAGGGATACAGAAACACCGGCTTAAACAAACCGACAGTCATGGTACAACCTGATACCCCATTGATCAGGATGGTAGCTGTATAGTCCAATTAGGCACTGGTCCTGTAGAAGGTCTGGTCTGCTGAGTATCCAGTGATGGTGGTGGTCTGGAGTCCTCTGGCTTTCCAGTGCTCTGGTAGTCCTGTCCTGGTAGTCCAATCCAGTAGACTGGTCAACTAGACCAGTCCAGCAGAGTGGAGTGGAGTGGAGTGGTGTCCAGTCTAGTGGAGTAGTCCTGGTAGACCAGTGGTGTGGAGTGGAGGGATTTCTTCCATCTCAAAGCCTGCTTTTATGTCGTGTTTCTTGGCTGGAAGTCCCGGGGGCAGGGACTTCCACAATGGAAAAGGATTTTCCCAAGGTTCTGTTGGTTGCTTCGGCAATGAGCTCACATGAGGCCTCTCTGGGGAGCAAACGGTTTCTGACATTCTATTGGTTGGTGTTTTATCTGGTTTGGTAATGGGCCATTAACCGAGATAATCCACTCAGGGTGGTTCTGAAGTTCTACTGGTCCATGCTTATCCAGTTCGGTAATGGGCCATTAACCGAGATAATCCACTCAGGATGGGTGGTGCAAAGGGCCATTAACCAAGATGATCTACTCAGGATGGGTGGTGCAAAGGGCCATTAACCGAGATAATCTACTCAGGAT